>JAAZQE010000041.1:0-74816 GCA_013620735.1 Clavariopsis aquatica | reverse complement strand
CCCCCCGCACCCCCCGTTAGCCCCGCCGCAACCATGGTCGACTACAGGCTTTCGGCCTCACTACGAGGCCACGAAGATGATGTAAGTTTCTCAGTACACTACTGCCAATCCAGCAACTTCTGATTTATATTTGTACGGGCAAAGCCTGACTCACTTGTGCACCTCAGGTCCGCAGTGTAGCATTTCCTCATCCCTCGACCATCGTCTCTGCATCTCGAGATTTTACCGTTCGGGTTTGGAAGCAAGAATCATCGAGCCCACCCATGTACGACTGCACAATCAAAACCCATGGGAAGGAGTTCATGAACTCGTTGGCCATTGTACCACCCACTGCAGCCTATCCCGAAGGCCTCATCGTCTCTAGTGGAAAGGACCAGATCATAGACGTGCGGCAGCCAAGCAAGGCTTTGGACGACGACGCCGATGCGCTTCTATTAGGTCATGCTTCCAATGTGTGTGCACTGGATGCCAGTACGGATGGGAAGTTCATCGTTAGCGGTAGCTGGGACACTGACGCGCGTGTGTGGCAAGTGGGCAAGTGGGAAAACTCAACCGTGCTGCCAGGCCACGAAGCATCCGTCTGGGCTGTCCTGATTTACGACAACTCTACAATAATAACGGGTACATTTCAGATCCTTTTGACGTACTTCGTAGCCTTTCACTCGAGCCTGTAAGCTGACCCAAGCTTTGTAGGTTGCGCCGACAAGGGAATCCGCATCTTCCGACCCACGGGTGAGCTCATCCGTACCATTAAGACTGCCGATGTTGTAAGGGCCTTGTGTAAACTCCCTGCGAATCATCCATCTGGCGCGCAATTCGTATCCGCTGGTAACGATGCCGTGATCCGCATGTGGACGCTGGCTGGACGTCAGGTATACGAACTTCATGGCCACGAAAACTTCATATACTCCCTTGCGACTTCCCCTGATGGACGGGTAGTGAGTTCTTCCGAGGATCGCACGGTACGGATATGGGAGAACCAGCAATGTATACAGACCATCACTCATCCCGCTATTTCAGTCTGGACGGTAGCAGTCTGTTCCGAGAATGGAGACATAGTTACCGGAGCAAGTGACCGCATCGTGCGCATCTTCACCCGTGCAGCTGAGCGCTACGCCGATGAGGCTGCGATTGCGCAATTTAACGACGACGTCAAATCGTCATCTATACCACAACAGGCTGTTGGGGAGATCAACAAAGAAAAGCTTCCCGGACCCGAATTTCTCACACAAAGGTCGGGCACTAAGGAAGGGCAAGTTCAGATGATCAATGAATCCAATGGCAACATATCGGCCTATCAGTGGTCAACGTCATCCAACTCATGGGTGAATGTGGGGACTGTTGTCGACAACATTGGCAGCAGCGGGCGGAAGATCTCACACAACGGCAAAGAGTACGACTATGTATTCGATGTTGACATCGAGGAAGGTAAACCCCCGCTCAAGTTGCCTTACAATCTATCGCAGAATTCATTCGAGGTCGCACGGAAGTTTTGCGAAGATAACAAACTACCCATTACCTATGTCGACCAGGTTGCGAATTTTATTGTGCAGAACACACAAGGTGCGACACTAGGTCAAAGCACCCCCCAAGCACCCCAGCAGGGTTCGTCCGCGTCCTGGGGCAATGCAACACCAGGACCAGCACCACCCCCTACACCGAAGCCGAAGCTGCTTCCTCAGAAGGACTACCTAGACATCTTGACTGCGAATCACAAGGTTATTTTCAAGAAGCTCCAGGAATTCAACCAACAGTTGGTTGACCAAGGGCACAAGGGTCTTTCCTTGAATCCGGGAGACATTGAGCATTTGCATGTTACAATTCTTTCTATGGAAAAGGGAAACACCAAGGATATCGACTCGACTGGGATTGATTTGATCGTGAAAGTTGCTACCGCTTGGCCACCGGAGAAGCGCCTTCCTGGGCTAGACCTCTTGCGACTGCTCTTCGCATCCAGCGAATCTATTGTGTATCTGACACAGCAAAATATTCTACAGGTGCTCGTTGACTCCGGTGTGTTCGAGAGCGCCTCCGTGACCAACAATACCATGATGGCAATTCGTGCTTTGAGCAACATATTCAAAACGGGGAAAGGAAGGGAGGAAGCCACCGAAAACTTTGACTTAATTCACAAGTTCATGGCTCCCTTCATCACCTCAACAAATCGAAATCTAATCATTGCTATTACAACGCTCTATATCAACTACTCAGTCCTTCTATCCTCGGATATCAATGCAGATAGGGTTCTCACTTTACTCGACGACTTATCCAAGATCCTTCAGAGCGCTACCGATTCTGAAGCTGTGTATCGCGCCCTCGTGGCCACAGGTACGCTCCTCCATCTGGGTGCCGACTTTTGTGAAGCAAGTCGAGATATCTTCTCGCTGGGAACTGCTGTTACCCATGCGGCGGAGAAGGTCAAGGAGCCCAGAGTCAGGAACGTAGTGGTAGAAATTCGCGAGAAACTGAAATGATGAGGGATTCAGCGCGTCTATCTCATCTTTGATTCTGATAATGTGGTACAATATTCAATATTAACATACATGCATCACACGGCGGATATGGTTGAAGCGGACTTGAAAACTTCATGAAAAGAGCGTCTGCTCGGATCCGACCTGTACATTAGCCTTTTGGCATAGACAGCCGTGGTGAAGGGCATTGATATGGTTAGGACACGATAGCGATGGCATTGATAGATCCAAACCGCCTAAAAATCGGTATATTACGTTATTGTGTGTGGAGATTGAATGGTGCAAGCAGAAATACCAAGTGCCTTTTGTGGTTGCCATAGCTACTGAGAGTGATGAGAGTGTCCCTATTCAATTTTCTGTCATCACAGAATCTGTCTGTGTCGGATGCTGATTAACTACCTGTACGATTTTCGTGAAATAATCAGAGATCGGGGTGCTAAAGATTCACAACCGTTCTAGTGATGGCATTGTTTCCTTCAAGTAGGTTAGCAGGCAAAGCATGGTGGTGTTGATTGGCTCACCCTTCTATTTCGTTTGTGAAGAGAGACTAGCTGATGGTTTGTCATTGTTTTGCGGAGAGGGGAACATATTCAGGGAAGATGTCCAGCGTTTCCTAGCCAACTCCATTATTTCAAATTATGCTCACAGTATGGCGGCTAACATAGTCGGGCTTCTCTCCGACGCAAGAATCACCCGAGTTAATACTTCAAGGCACCTGGACCCTAAATACGCAACAAATTTTGTCAATCATCAACTAAAATGGGGCCCAGAATCAAATTAAATCCGGCGATAGTTAAAGATGGAGTATGCAGGGATTTGAGAATTCAAGCTGCAATGGCAACCATCGGGGAAAGTTGGACATCCAAGGTCCACGATAAGCGCTTGGGTTTGAATGGCATTATGCAGGGTGTAGGAGCAGTGGAGATTGTAAAGAAGGGTCTGGAGGTGTCTGGGGTGGTTAAGGGTGGTTTAGGGTGGGCGGAGTTGACTCCGGAATCACGAATGCAAAAAGGTTTTGCTAGTACCACATTGCTGCTGAAAATCTCATGGGAAGCCGAAAAGTACACCCTGGTAACCCCTGATTCTATTTTCTTTTGACATTGATCCATTTTAATTGATAACATACCCTCCGTCAACCACTAATCCAGTTCCCGTTACAAAACTGCTTTCACCTGAGCACAGCCAAACTGCCACATCTGCAATCTCACCCGGAAGACCCATCCGTTCCATCGGCGCGATGGCGACCGCCTTCTTCAACCGCCCACTCACTGCCCCATCCTCCTTCATGGTCATTGGTGTCGCTATAACCCCAGGGCATATAGAATTGATTCGGATCCGATGTGGTGGTTTACTGTAGTCTATTGCATCTGAGCGTGTTAGAGCGAGCACGGCAGCCTTTGATGCTGTGTAGACAGCCGTTTGTGTTTTACCAACGAGGCCAAGCTGCGAGGCAATGTTGACTATGGCGCCGCGCTGGCCACGTATTTGTCCTTCGTCCGCAGTTATCGTGAAACCGTTGTATGGCTTAATATCGTTCTTGAGCATAAGCTTTAGTTCTTCTTTTACGCACATCCAAAGCCCGCGGTAGTTGATAGCATTTAGCCGATCAAATTCCTCCAGACTAACCTCTACCGTTGATGCGTCTTGTCCAAGTACACCTGCACAATTCACCGCATAGTCAAGATGTGCTATCTGGACGAATAATTGAGAGACGAATCCAGGGGAGGAGATGTCGCCTGCAATGAGATGTATCGTAGGAAAAGAGGAAAGTTTTAGAGAGGCAATGGCCGATTGGGTTTCCTCAAGGCCTATGCTATTGATGTCTGTGATGTAGAGTGTGGTGGCACCAGTGACTGAAAGGGCGATGGAGACAGCACGTCCGATTCCTGCGGATTTGTGAGTGAGTGATCGTTCTGCATTTGTACAAGAAAAATCATATGGAAGGTAGTATGAACCTGATCCTGCACCTGTTACAAGGGCTGCTCCGTCAAGGCGTGCGGAGGGTTTGATCATGATGTAGTCGATGTCGCTTCACTAGGGTAACAGGACCCTCAAAACCCACAGAGAAGGTTGAAGCTCTCCCCAGGGCCATATAATATAGATAGAGATATCATGATGTAGCCCCTATGCAAGCGCGGATGCTATCAAGCGGGGAACAAGAGTGGGAGGAAGATGGTTGTCAGCAGAGGCACCCGCTCTGATAAGGCCCATAGTCTGAGTTGTGCCACAGCTGCTCAGATGTGGCTGGTGTGATGATGCTATTTATAAAGATCACGTGTAATGTATCTTTAAGGCTCCATTATTTATAGACTTCATTGAGTTCCGAGTCTCACCAATTTCTCATCAACCAAAATCTTAGCGAATGTCTCTAGTTGTGCTGTCCGGAGAGCTTCTCACAGTTATTGCTAATCACCTCGGAACTGAATACAACACCAATCATTTGTTCGCCATCTCATTTTCATGTCGAAGCTTCCACTCTATGCTCAGCCACATGACTCGAGAGCGAATCTCAGTAACTTATGGAACGCGTAAATATCATCTTCTTGTTCGTACTTTCCGGGAAAATCCAAAATACGCCAAAGACGTGCGATGTCTAACCTTGGCTGGGGGAAAGCCTTTCAACAAAGATGGCTTGAATAAATTTCTTACTGCTTTTCCTGCACTCGTATCGTTGCATTTAATTTACACGCTCCGAGATTCCAACCCGAAATACTCGTGGATACACATTTGTGTTCCCATCCTTGTTTCGAGTCAATTTCCTTCACGAAAGACCCTCCGGAATCTCAGCATTCAAGCCCCTGCCTCTCATCTACGCAACGAACACCTGGTTAATCTGACCACATTCCCCAAAATTGAATATCTTATGATCTGCTCGGAACAGTATTGGAGCGACCAAATTCCGTCCAGCCTCCGAGTCTATTCCAGCACCCTGAAACATCTGGATTTAGGTGGACCGCGATACCTAAACCTCTGGCACATAAGCTATCTTCAGCTTTCGGAAGTTCTCAGAGATTGCCAAAATCTCACCTCGCTTTCCTGCAACATCCCTACAGACGCGGAGAATACGTATCAGGACTTCATGCGCGAGCCCTTCTGTGCAATCAAGCTCAACAAAACATTGGCCATACTAGCAGATCGATTGACCACTTTACATCTGAGGGTACCACGAGGAGTATATTTTAGAGGAGAAAATATGAACGGTTACCACCTTGATCTTAGCGAATTTACTGTCCTTCGAGAACTCTGTGTTTCTGCAATTTGTTTCTTCTCGTCCGCGAGACCCTTTTCTCCAAGATCCGGTATTTGCGATCTACTCCCGGAATCTCTTGAGACTCTTGAGGTATATATATCCTCAAATATTTGGAAAACGGCATTCTAAGTCTATTTAATCAGATTGAATACCCACTCCAGATTCCCGCTTTCCAACCTAGGAGCGATTCTCTAAACCCTATTACTAGCATCAACGCCCCAAATCCCAATCAATATTTAATTCTTTGGGATAAATTACAAGAATCTCAATATACATGGCTCAGCGATCTTGCATTTTACAAGCCCAACCGGCTACCACACTTGCGGCGAGTCACCTTGAGTGAAGATGAATATTGTCGAGGCACTTACCCCAAATGTATTATCACCACATGTCGATTCCCTAGTAAGGTCGAAGCTGCGTTCAAGGATGTGGGGGTCGATTACAGCGCTCAGATTCGAAGAGATAGAGAGGGACTGATGAATCCAAAGGATTTGAGCTGGGCGGCTGATTTGTCAAGTGAGAAAGAGAGTGAGTTTGCTAGGCATCCGGGTTGGAGTTGGAGTCGTAATGAATTTTCGTTGAGAGGCGAAGTGAACTTTGATGAAGGCGACCTGTGATAACTTCCCGCTCCATAGTTAACCTATTAAGAAATTTTCTACATGAGATCATATGAGCAAATCCAGCATTTTTGTAAAACTTTTTAGAACCTTAAAGCATATCAAGGCAGCATACAAGATTTCACTCCTTCTGTTGTGGATCATTTGATCAAAGACATCACGTCTTGAAGCCTCACTCAATATGGTGCTGTCTTTACAACCATCTAAACACTCCGAAGCCTTTCCTTATTCCAACTTTTCTCCCCTGACCTACTTACGCTCCTCCCGCAGGCATTTAGATCGCCCCCTTGTATACTCAAGCATGACCAACACCAAGCCTTGCAGCACCATCGAGGACGAAGAGACACAAAATGCCACGACGAAGAGGGTGAAAGCTGCTGCTGGGGGTTTTGTTAATGCTATTTCTGTAGCCTACCATGCTGACGTCCTAGTTATAGTAGTATTCAGTCCGGAGTATTTTTTGAATGATTAGGAAGTTCATGTTTTGAATATTTGTGGAAATATCGGGAAGCGTGTGAGTGCGTGTGAGTGCGTGCAACTGCGTTGAGGTGAGTGAGTTGATAGAAAAAGCCAAGCCTTCAGAAGGTCCAGTACTTTGAAACAACATCCCTTAAACGAAGAAGCTATCATGGCAGTAACACGATGATATGATATCCCACTACATAAATAGGTCTGCCCCACCACAGTTTTATGAGCAGGATTGGGAAGTATGGTTTACAAAGGTCGTTAGAATAGTTCAAATATCCTTGGGGGGGGGCTGGGTTTCACCTCGGATCCTTTGTTAAACAGAGGAAATGGAAGAACGAAGTTCTAAATCCAAGGAGGGTTCTACTGATTTTCACCAATGCCACCCTTTTATGCTAGCACTGCTTCAGTCCTCAAATTTTATCCGCTACACATAATTAACTTCCATAATGTACTATTATGCCTGGAGCTTGTTTCCTAATGCACACCATAGATGATATTTCATATTTTTGAATAAAGAGCACCTTTTTCATTGAAAATCTCCATTTCCAAATTCTGCCACAAGGTTTAAAGCACTAACTAATAAAAAAGGCCAAGGTCCTTATGCACTACGGAAAAAATGTTCACCCTTCCTCGAATACCTAAACTCCACATCTATATCTCAATGTATGGTTCAGGCCTAACCCTCAGTAATACCCTATTCTGTTCGTTCATATTGACATTTTCATGGTATTCTTATGTGCAGCTAATGTATCTTTTAGAATCTTCTCGTAATACGCTTACGCGGAGCAACACTCACTATCCAATATCGATTTTGCTGAAGCTTTGGAACTGGATGATGTTTTCGGTTCTTGCCGCAATAATGCATCTTGAGATGTGTTTGAAGATGTGGAATTGCGAGAGAGGGTATGGCAGAAAGGCAGTGGACTCTTCTCCGGATTGCTGCTGCCATGGCTTGTGTTGTCACTGGCGTTGTTGGAGGAGGTGAACAGACCCATGGTTCGGGGTTAACTGAAGGGGGTGGTAGTTGGGAACCGCAGTGTGGGTCTGAAGCACAATACAAACAGTAGTTTGTTAATCGGCGAGCTTAGAAGGGCGTGTAATGTGGTAGATGAGTGGAGTAGCGAATTGTAGGGGCGGTTTAGGGACAAAGATGATGATATTGACAAAACAATGTTCACACGAACGCACGAGTTTATGTATCCAGGAAATAACTCACTAGAGCTCTACGGAATGAATAACTGGCCGCCTGAACACCGCTCTGGGGTTTCCAGCATCCAATCATGTCCAGGGAAAAGATGATGCCTTGTGAGCCTGACCCATCCTGTTCGGCATTCCCTAGCTCACGGTTCAAATCACTGCTGCCTTGGCTATTTCTCCACAAAAGGAATAGGGCGAGATAATTAGAGAAATATAGCTCAATCAAAGTCAAGCATCTTCGACGACAGCATGATCGAGGTTGTCGTCGCAGGGATGCAGTCACGAGTCACCTCACATCCGAATGCCGGAAACTGGGAAGCGAACTCCGCAATGTCCACTTAGTTGTCCCAATATGGGCTAGCGCCTCCTCAAAGCTTATCTCCAGCCAGCCGAGAAAAGTCGCCGGTGCTCAGACATCCTTCCAACTCCGAACTTTCTACCATCTCATATGAATCGGGTTGCCGGCGACACACTCGCTATTCCGTTGCCCCTACTCGACTTCATCGGTTGAACCACCCACCATTGTGTATGCCACTGCAGGATTGAACGAGTTCCGTGAGCGCAGCGAGGCAGACACGACAACTGATTCTTCCTTGTACTTGTATGTAAGAATAGCCCAAATTGAGGGGTTCCAAGTAAATATTGGTTGTGACGGATGCAGACGGCTTGCTTGCAAGCCGGTCGTGTTTGGTTTGGGTGGTTGAAAACTAGCTGCGCCTCGCTGGAATTATATTTGAGAGCAGCCTCGTGAGATCTATTGATTATGGTAAATGCCTCATGCCGATGCACAACCTTAAGCTGACCTCACCAAGACCCGTACCGGCTTTCCCGCAAGGTCTTTGCCTCACCAAAGAGTATTCTCTCACACTACTAACACCGTCTAGGCTCAGCATGTCGCATCAAAGCCGAAGGCTGAATTCGACCCTCCGCAGAAATGGGAAGCCACAATCATGTGAGCCTTGCCGCAAAGGCAAGCTTAGATGTGACCATATGCTTCCCACATGTAGTAGGTGTGCTCGCCGTGGGAAGCCGGAACAATGCATCTATCACCCGGCACCATTGACCAAATCAAACACCATCGCAACTCCGCAATCGGCAGAGGGAAGTACCTCGACAACTGTGATGCACTCGTACGAGTGTCAGACAACATCAGACACCGCTCTTCAATTCCCACCCTTTGAGGAACCCACTATTCTATTTAGAGTTCCACGAGCCAGCAGTCTACCCTCCCAGCCTTGGTCATCAATCATATATGGCCAACAGACCGTTGAGGAGCTGCGACGTCCATTAGCAGCCCACGAGCTCCAGGGCGGCTCCATCAACCCAGGGGGGTTTGTGCACCACCACGCAATCTTAGCGGAGAACGAGCTTAGTGTCGGAATTCTCCCCCCGAATTCCGATGAATCCTCGACATCAAAAGTCACGCAATCACAAATAGATAGAGGTGCAGCTGTCCTCGGCCTCCTCAAGGATCTTCCGCTCTTCCAAAAGTACATCGACAAGTGGTTTTCCTTCAGCTATGGGATCGTCATAATTGAGCCCATGGTGAAGATATGGACATCAGGAGTCTGGTCTAGCTGGCACAAAGTATTGGAACCCTCAAAACCTGGTGGCCTACGACAAATGTCGCAAAAGGTATGGGAAAATACCTTAACAGGACCATGTGACCTTCTTCACAGACGTACTTCACCACGAGAATTTTGTGCAAAAGTCAGCGGCGATCATTTAAGGTGGGAGGTAGTTGGAATAATCTTGTGCTTGGTGGCTCTACTTGCGAAATCTCTGCAAGGTAGGCTCTTGTCCCTGCTCCAATGCCCCAGGTATGCAATATCGCCCACATCACTTTGGTGATGGCTGCAGCTACAGGTCAAATTCACCAAGCGCTCCTTACTCTAATGAGATCTTACGTTCCCCCTATGTTGCCTTCTGAGAGATAAAAAGCATCTGTAATCGTATAGAACACTCTTTCCTCTATGCTCAGCACTCGGTTCTTGGAGAAATGAAATGCTCCATTGCAGGATCTAGCTAATATTTGTTTTTTTCTTAGACGGCGATCCAATCTTTTGCTCCCATGACAGCGCTCCCGTTGATAGGGAGGCACTTGCTTTACGATGCTTCAATGCGTCAGAAGTGTGTGTAGGCTTTTGTACAGACCACGATCGCATGAACGACGTTTTTCTGTGGCTTCTGTATCAAAACACTTTGCTATATTGTAACATCCATACAGTGGGGAGTAAGTGCTCTAGTTTCGCTCAGCCGTTCCAGAATTTGATGGCATTCTTAAATTCTGCCTTGTTAATCGATCTTTTGCTAATTCTGCGCCAGGCTATGCGAATTGGTAGACAACCTCCGCTTTGTAAAATGGTTTCATCTTAACTAATATTAATTCAAGGCAAAAAACTGGTTACCTGACTACCGCTCTTCTCTCTTATGGTCTTCATAACGAAATCAAAGTGAACGACACAACCCCTTTCTTCATTTCCGAGCTTCGCAAACGTCTCTTTATCTGCGCGTACCAAGACGACAAGTATTCTGCACTATTTGTAGGTCGCCCACCACGACTCACTCGACAATACTGCCGAATCCAACTCCCTCTCGACCTTACCGACTCCCAGCTGATGTCAGAAGGCACCGATCTCGAGAATGCTCTGCTGAATCTTGATAACGGTGGCTGGAACCAGCGAGGTGTCGTCGAGCGGAGCACCTTCGCGCGGGTTTATGCATCTAACGCACTTATTACGGAAGAGATTTTGGAAATATCTCTTGGAGTACTAGAGCCTGAGGAGCTTATTAGGCGCGCGGCCGACATTGAATCCCGCGCGCGGCGCTTGTGGGACAACTTACCCCACTTCCTTCGCATCGATGCCGATAACCCATGGGATGTTAAGCGGGCGCCCATCGAACTCTTGTTCCTCGGCGACATCCGACTGGCGGATCTTGGCCACCATTTCCTGCTCCAACGCACTTTGATCAAAAAGGTCGGAGCAGATTCTACAAAGCTGCTTACCGTTGCAAAGGAGATGTTCGGTCACATAATGGTGTTGACCAATAACAGGGACATGCTCAGAGATTTCCTAATGGACTTTGTGCAGATACTGTGCATGTATGGTATACCAGCCGCGGCCGTTATCGCGGTGGAATTACTGCACCAGGAACAAGATCCCTCATCCGCATCTGCAATTTCTAACCCTCTCCCGCGGTCCGACACTATCCAGGATCTCTCTGTCTTCGTAGCATGCCTGGCTAGCATCAGGAGCCACAATGGGGGTCCGAGTTGCGCCCGCGGAAAGAAGTTCCTCAGGAAGATTTTGGACACGATACTTAGTCCAAAGCCGGTAGAGGTTAGAAGAGAGAGCATGGATGGATTCGGGGATCCAAGTCTCTTTCAAGTTGGAAGTGATGGAGATTTTATGCGTTGGCTGGAGACAATGGAGTGGGAGCCAGAGAGTTGGGTGAACTATGGGCAATGATGAGCGTGAGGGGAGAAGAAGAGTAAAGAGATTCATTGGAATCTTTTAATGGGGATAACTGAACCTCATTGTGCAGCAACTTTGAAGTCATGCCTCTCGGCGTTTGGGTTCCATGATGGGCGTCTGCCAGCGTGAAACCTTCGGTCTTAAAATCAATCGAATGCATATTCAATACGCTCTCGACCTATTCTAATATCTCATCTAACCACCCACTGAACGCCGCCACCTAGGCATATTCATCACTATTCCTATCTCTGTCACCGCTCTCGGTTGAAAATAATGCAACCACCTCACTCTCATTCTAGCCCGACTTGGATCCAACTACCTCCGCAAATCGGACCAATCACATTTCACTCTTCTCCGCCGCCGCCGCTGCTACCGCCACAATCCAACCCCCAGCAGACGTCACCACTACCAGCCGTAACAACTATGCACAGGAAAAATAACCCAACATCATCACCTTCCTGCCACTTTACCAATAGTCTCCGAGGAAACAGTAAGATTTGAATCCGTGAGCCTGGAAGAATCTCACGCTGTTGCTGCTGAGGGGTTTCGGCTGCAGCACTGGAAGGAGTGGGTATATAAAGGTGAATCGGCCGCTCAATCATACACTGGCATCTCGAGACTGAATGAAGATGTCAACGCCGTGGCCCAATATTTGGCAGAGTAACCCTCTTGCTCGGCACCCTTCGTCTCGGCGCCCAAACGCTCAAAGACAACCTCAAAGACAACCTCAAAGACAAGAAAACCAAAAAGATGCACCTGACATGGAAAGAGGAACATGAATTTGAGACGAAACGGAAATCTAGTTTGCAGGAAGTAGAGAGGGAGAATGAAAAGGAAGAGCAAGAGCAGGGACAGGGAAAGCCGCACAATAGCAACAAGTGCACAAATTTGAGGGTTGAGAGGGGGGTATAGCGAAGTACCACCACGGTATGAAGATGTTGCTGGTCCTCAGATTAATAAGCCGAAGTAGACTGTGTTGAGTTCCAGCTTTTGGAACGGGATTACAAATGACGCATCCGATATCATGATATAGGATTCTGATTGTTTGTACCTATTTGCTTTTCAGGTGTTTTTCACTGATATGTACATCTAGATTCGTATTTTTTTCTGTAATATTAGTGCATACCTCACAATTAACGTATTAAGCTTGTATATGCACCTACTCACAGGCGTCTTCATCAAGACTTTAATTATTTTCTTTCTAATAACCCTCTAGCCCCAGGACTCAAGCCTACCTAAAAGTTTTAGAACCAACGAAGGGTAGGAAGGCAGTGATAGATAAGCCCACGTGTACCGAGGCAAAGTATCTACAGCGGAATGATTATGAAATCATAAGTGTTGATAATGCTCAGAGGGGAGGAGGGAGAAAGACTACAAACTCCGGCCCCTTGTATACCACTATGCCGGCCCACCGTTTATGATATTAGGGAAACTGTTGGTGAGTTCCGATTAGTAAAAGGCATGGTGGAAACCTTTTGACATTGATCTCGCATACCCCATGACTACTCCAATCAAGAAAAGATATGAAGAAGGCCTAAAGGCCATTAGACCTTGGAAGCTAGCTCCGACTGCTCAGTGTGCTCAGCCGAGAGAGCGTTGGATGCGGCTTGAGCTGCCATCTTGTCCGAATCGTCCCGAGAGGCTTGGTTTGCATATGTGGTGTGCGGGACCCACTTGGCAGAGGTGCGCGGTGAAGTCTCCTCGAGCATGCGGTCGACTTGCTCGAGAGACAGGCCCTTGGTCTCTGGGACGAGAAAGTAGGCGAAGACAATGCAGAGAGCGCATGTACTACCCCAGACGAAGAAGACGTTTGTGCCCATGTTGGCATAGCCCTTGTCAACCATGTACGGTGTGATCTGGCCAATGACAAAGTTCCAGAGCCAGTTGGAAGCAGTGGAAAGAGCGACCCCCTTTGCACGAATGGAGAGAGGGAACACCTCGCCAATGACAACCCAAGCGGCCGGTCCCCACGTAGACGCAAAGAAGAAGATGTAAAAACATGTGAAGATAATGAGCACGTAGCCTGAAGCCATGGACGCGTGAGTGCTGACATGGGTTGCCGCGCCAACGATAGCGATGGTAAATTCGCAGATGGCCATGCCGATAGCCCCGTAGATGAGGAGTGTCCGACGACCAAACTTCTCAATGGTCCAGAAAGAGATAGGAGTCGAGAGAACATTCACAGCGGTTGTGATCATAGCAATGAGGAAGGCGTTTTTGATTCCAACCTGCTGGAAGAAGGTGGTGCCATAGTAAACTGGGGGTTGTTAGGAACGTACAAGGGGTTGAAGAAAGTTTTTTGTACTTACAGATGAAATTGACCCCCGTCCACTGCTGCATCATCTGGAGAGCCATACCGAGAAGAACGCGACGAAGGTTGCTAGAGGAAGTTTTGACCCCACCGCGGAAACAGTCGAGCCATCCAGATTGCATGTTCTCTAGTTCGTAGCGATAGCTGGCAATCAGTTCGGAAAGCTCTTCCTTGACATATCCAGATTCAACCGGCTGTCCACGGAGAATGCTCAAAGACTTGGCCGCGGCATCGAGCCGGCCATTTTTAACATGGTAGCGTGGAGACTCGGGCAGGAAGAAGAGACCAACGCCAAGAACGAAGGCCCAAACAAACTGGATGGCCATGGGGATACGATAGGACGCGGGGGTTAGATTACCCTGCATTGACTGGTCGACAACAGCGGCAAGAAGCAAGCCGATAGTGATACAGAACTGATAGCCAGAGACAATGGCACCGCGGACAGCCTTAGGGGCGACTTCGGACATGTAAAGAATGATGATGGCGGAGACGAATCCCACGCCAATGCCAGCGATCAGGCGGCCAGGGACGAGCAAGGATATGGTGGTGGAGGCGACCTGGAGAGCGACACCGAGCGAGAAGACGACACATCCAGCGATGATGGTGGTGCGGCGACCGATCCAATCGGCAAGTGAGCCGGCGAAGAGGGCGCCAAAGAAGGTGCCGGCGGAGAGAATCGACGTGATGAGCGACTTCTGCCAGGTCTCGTAGAGGTAGCCGTTGTAGGCGTCGGCACCATCATGGCCCGGCCCTAGATGTGTGTTAGATATTCGCGTTGCCTGGGAGCTAGTGTGCTTACCTCCAAACTCCTGCTTGAAGTAGTTCATGGCGAGAACACCGGAGATGTACCCAGAGTCATACCCAAAGAGAATGCCCCCAAAGGCGGCGAAGACGCAGAGAAAATAGCCACGAAGCGTCACGGGTGCCTCGACACGGCCCAAGGCATTGCCACGATGAGAAGAAGGAGCCCAGCTAGGCATACTTACGAGCTGAGTGTAGGCGTGGGAAGCAAGGGGTTCTGGTGGCACGTGAGGTATGTGTGAGGTATGTGTGAGGTATGTGTGTGGTATGTGTGTGGTATGTGTGTGTGGTATGTATGCGTATGTCTCGGCGAGGAGGGAGGTTGTGGTGTGGGTGATTGGAGTGGAATGGGCGAGGCAGACGTGGACGACCGAGTTTATATTCTGGGGTGGAGGGAGGGACTACGGTGATAGCGGCTTGCAACAAGAGCGCCGCGAGCAGCCTGGGTGAGAGAAGAAATGGACATTGTGACGCTGCGTAGGAGTGAAAGTGCCGAGTGAAGAGTCGTGCTGCCCGCTTTGGGCGCTGGAATGAAACTCTCGGCTGCTTCCGCATGCGGCAATTCTGCGTATCACGAAGCCCCCAGCCCAATGCGGGCGCCATGTACGTCCGAATGAGGACACAGAATTGGTCAGACTTGGTCATACTCATCTGAAAGGCCCCAAATGTGCCCTCGTCTAGAGACGTCTCAGCTAAACTTACCCCTCGAGCATTCAGCACACTATCAGCCACATGTTATACTATATTGAAGCACAGGTGAAATGATTCATAGTGCCAGACGCCTTATCTCGGTCGTTGTGATACAAGCCATGTTATTACCCTACATTGGTACGTTAGAAGGCAAGCAAGCCACAAGGGGTATCTCTATCTGCCCACCCCACTCTCCATGCTCTTTTAATCTGACGTCGAAGTAACAAAAACTCTGACGCCCTTGCTATCCAGCTTGGTCACCGGAATGAAGAAGTCATGCCCCATCTCTACATCACTTTTGTCAGCCTCGAAAAGTTCGAACTTGAAGCGGCGGAACATCATGCCAAGCGTGAGGTAGAGCTCGGTCCATGCAAGCCTAGCTGGTTGTCAGAATCTTTCAACTTGGTGTGCTAGGATAGAAATACGCACGTCATACCAGGGCACGATCTCGTACCCCTGCCAAAGCTGACCATGAATCTCTCCAACGGAAGCCCGTCCTTGGTCTTCGGGTCATCCAGCCACCGCTCGGGGATGAACTCCTTCGAATTTGGGAAGATTTCCTCGTCATGTGACATTTCGGGAATGGTCATGGCGATGATAGTTCTGGCCGGGATGACATACTGCTTGTATTGTATGGCCCTGTCGTGCGTTCGGGGGTTGCGAGCACTGAGACCATATCCCAGGCGCACGGCCTCCATAATGCATGCTCGGAGGTACGGCATTTGTTCGAGGGGAATCAACTCAAGCGTAGACCGGTTTGGGAAAGTAGCAACTAGATCGGCATGGAGCCGCTCGTAGATGCGCGGCGTGTTGATAATGTGGAAACATGCAATTGTCAAAGCGAAAGCTGTTGTTTCGACACCCCCGCCGACGACAATCTGAGCCTCGTCGGCGAGTCGCTGGTGTGATTTGTCCTCGTGGGGTAGTTTTGAATTCAAGATTTCCTGGAAGATAGTCTTTTGAGCATCATTTCGCTTGATTTCCTCCCCTCGGAGCGTGCGGCCTATCAAGTCCCATTGATCCTAGTGTTGTCAGCACAGTCAAAGGATGCAGATGCTCAAATGGGCTCACGCGTTTGAACTTCAACAATGGCTTTGCAGCTGGCTGGAGCCACTCAGTGATGGCGTCTGGAATCGCATTCATAAGCTTTCATGACATTAGCCATCGACACTGCTGGTTAGGGTTGGTGTCACTCACTGGGAAAATGGCGGGAAACTGGGTCGCAACGTGCCCGGTAGCCCCAATCTTCAGAAAGGCGTCATGGAAAGATGCAAAGTCGGCATTCTTAAGCTGGCCATAGTTGAAGCCGAAGAAATAGTCCATGATGATGTCACCAGTGAGAGCGGGGAATGCGAGGGTGAGGTTCAGTGGCTCTTTGCGCGCCTCGAATTCTTGCATACGCATGGAGAGGGTATCAATGTGGCGGAAGATGATGTGGATGAAACTGAGGATGGAACTGCGGGAAAACCTGAGGATCCATGAGCATGCAATCCGTCTGCAATGGGTTCGCAGCAGACAATGCCTCCATCGGGCACCATGGTTGCCGCAAAGTACGGTCCCAGACTACTCACATTGGATTGAGGGCCGCGCGCCTGCGCTTGTGCTGGGCGGCATTGACTGAGGTCATGACCGAGTGCTCGCTACCAAATCGCTTGTCCCATCCCTCCTTGTCGAGGTGCACGTTTTTTGGGTAGACATCGTCGAAGAAGCGAGAGTCCCGAATATGCAGCTCGTGCGGCGTGACACGAATGATGGGGCCTTTGGAGAAATGTCAGCCGCTGTGTTGCTGTGCCGCACGTCGAACCAGGCCACCGGCGTCGAGATGCAGAGCGCCGAGGAAAAGGAGCCGCGCGCATACATACCATACCGGTCGTGCAATTGCGAGATCTTCTTCGAGTACTGCCCATTGAGCACAACCTCGTAGTAGGCCTCGTACCAGGACCCGACGGCTGCTTGCCAAGGGCCCGGGAACTTTGCGAGCGGGTGCCAGAACAATCGATAGAGCGCGAGGCCGAAGATGTACGCTGTAAAGGCGAATATGGGGATTACGATGGAGGGCGGGAGCGTGAAGACGCGCAGTGGCGATGTTACCGCTGCCATGGCTCGTGGATGTCGGCCCAGGCAAAAGGGCGGGCGGGAGTCTTGGTTGGAGCGTGGGGACGGGGGCGTTTTGACCACCAGTAGTTCAAGTACGGTACCAGCCCGGGCTTCACTAGTGCTCCGGCTCGAGCCAGACAAAAGCACGTCCAGGACGGTATCGGGGATGGAACGCCATCGCGTGGGCGCTCGTACCATCCATCCGCTGGGGGGGAGATTCGTGGTTCGTCGTCGTGCCATGTTCCTGAGCCGGAAGCACATAGCCGCCAGGGAGCCAAGCCGCTTACCAGGGCCATTATTCCCAAAGGGGCTAGGGGCGTGCGGCGGCAGACCATCAAATGGGCTGCTAGCGCTAACGCCAAGGACAACGCTAGTGCTGGTGCTGCCGCTGCCGCTGCCGCTCTGGGTCCGCGCAACCGCGAACGAGGCCGCAAACCTGCCGGGCACGGGAGGCCAATTCACCCTTCTGCAGCGCACCCCGGCCCCATGCTGGCCGTCTCTCCGCTGCCGTCGCTTCTTCATCATCCACCATTGACGGCCTCTCCCTCTCGCGACAACCCCCCAGCGCCATCATGTCCAGCGACGGCGCCCCGCCTGCAACGGCGGCACCACCCGCAGCCCCAACAGCGCCCGCGACCGTTATCGCCGACACCCCCGCTTCTCTGCCACCCCAGGCGCGCGCCAACGCCCCAGATTCCCAGCCTCAAGCCGGCGAGCCCTCCAATGCACCGCACCAAATCCACGGCGAGCCCTCCTCCCACCCGCAGCCAGCGCACCATGCGACTGTCGACGACGCGACCCTTCAGCAGAACCTCGAGCCCGACAGCAACAACTCCGATGCCGACTCTGCGTTCGGCAGCTTCGATGGCAACAGCTCCTCGTCGACATCGCTCGCCTCGTCCATCCTGAATTACGAGTACTCCAACGGACGGCGCTACCACGGCTACCGCTCTGGTGCCTACCCCCTCCCCAACGACGACGAAGAGCAAGATCGGCTCGACCTTTTGCACCACATTTTCCTCCTCATGCTGGGCGGAAAGCTGTCTGATGTCCCGTTCACACGACCCCCGCAGCGTGTACTCGACATCGGCACAGGGACGGGGATATGGGCCATCGACTACGCAGACGAGAACCCCAGCGCCAGCATTTTAGGGACGGATCTGTCCCCTATTCAGCCAACATGGGTCCCGCCAAACGCAAAATTCTACATTGACGACGCGGAGAGCGATTGGGTGTATGCCCCCGACGAGCACTTTGACTTCATCCATGTGAGGGGGCTGTCTGGATCTATAAACGATTGGGACCGGTTATGCACGCAGGCGTACGCGCACACCCTGCCTGGGGGATGGGTCGAGTTCCAGGAACCCGAGGCATGGGTGCGCAGTGACGACGATACAATAGAAAAGGCGGAAAATCTGCAGCAGTGGCAAAAGTTGTGTAATGATGCCGCCGCAATGTTTAAAAAAGAGATTCGCATTGCGGATAGTTTGAAACAGAGAATGATAAACGTTGGGTTTGTGGACGTGCAGGAACGGGTTATCAAAGTGAGTGTTGATATGAACGATCCTTCCGGTGCCGCCTGCCAACCATCCAACCTATCCCACGTTATACGCACGCCAACTGACCCTCATCTAGATACCCATCGGCCCTTGGCCCAAAGACCCCAAGATGAAAGAAATTGGCCGCTACCAGCGCGAACACATGGCCATGGGCATCGAGCCATACACTTTTGGTTTCATCGGCAAAGTCCTCGGCTGGAGCGAACAAGAATGTAAGATCCTTATCGCCAAAGTCGTAAATGAAGTACGGGATAGGAGTTTGCACCTTTATATTCAATTTTTCTTTGTCGTGGGAAGAAAGCCTGGGGATGCACTCCATTAGATTCAGAAGAGAAAGACAGCCATGAAGATTTAAATGAGGGGGGAATATACAAGCCTTTTTCAGGAAGTGCTAAGATGGTGTTGATTGGCGCTTGCGGGTACTTGTTGCATTTTTATTTCGTTCCCTACTTTATTCCTCTAGATTTGGATGTTTGGCAGCATAACTTTCGACATGATTTTTAAAAGTAAGCATTGATATCACACTATCTGTAGTCGACCCACATCAGGCTGCGAATGCGAACGCGAAGGCGAACGCGGACATGTTCCAGCATACCAATAGAATCGGTTTGATGCCATCATATCTACCTTCCCTTCGTTTTCCTTTTCCGTATCAAGTACCTGTTCTCTTCTACTGCCGTAAAACAAAGCCTTAGCCTAGGCTCTAGGGCCATAGATATAAAAACCCCATATTGCCCTCTCTCTTCTCAGTTGGCTTGGAGTTCACTCCTGTGAAGGACTGAGAACATACATGTGCCCTGTTTTGTTTTCATGTTCGTAACTGGTCTACGGACCATTCTTCACCCCAGCCCCAATTCCCCAACGGCCCTCTTCCCTGACCCTGCCTCCCTCGGCGTGAAGCCCATGAGAAAGTACAATTGCGCGTCCCGCCGCGAGCATGGCATACTTAGATGCTGAGCCTGGATGATGAAGGGCGAAGGGGAGGAATTCATCGAGTGAGTTGAGGCGGACCATGATGGTGACCATGACGGTGACCATGACGGTGACCATGATGGTGATTTGAGTTGTGGGAAGGACGGTGTCGTAACGGCAGATGTGCTGGACATTGCTACTACCGACGACGAAGAAGTCGGCAATGTTGACGAGCTCGATTTGGAAGAGGAGGGCGAAGAAGAGGAGGATGTTGAAGAAGAAGATGTCGAAGAAGACGATAATCTCCGTGTGTCTGTGTACATGTTTCTTTATTCACGGTAGCCTTTAGACTATTGCCTCTTGCCCCTTGCCTCTTGCCTCGTTTTCGTTTCGTACTTGGTACGCGGGGATTTTAGGTGAATGTGCAGCCCCTCGTCCTAACGGATTTTCAGTTCCCAGGTTCGTCCAAGGCCGGTATATGATCTGGATTGGTTGAATTTGACCAACTCGACGCTTGCCGACTCTAGATAAGAACGACAAAAGAAACCGGGCTGAACAACTACTTGTCTCACTCTTTTATACTCCCGTAAGCGCTATACTGGCGGCCTCTGTTAATTACCATCCCCGCCTGTGCACCTCCCACCCACCCTGATGTCCCCATAGCACGCCATACCTAGAGTAAACCCGCTAATCCGCGTACACATACTCTACTTTGTCGGCGCGCTATAAGTCAGTCCCACATATATACGCATGCACACTGCATGCATTCACGGCCTTGCGCGGCCCCCTTCTGTCCAATGGAATCTAGGGGCTGATGCAAGTGGCAACCATCATTGGTAACCAACCTTTCAGATGTAAGAAACAGTAGATTAAACAAAAGGGTATCTAGCTCGCAACTCCGCTCGCACAATGCGAGAATAACGATGATACTGAAAAACGCTGAAAAGATTTCGGAATATGACAAGAAGGGGGTACAGTGCCCCTAGTCCCATCGCACTCCACTCGAAAACAAAAGCCACATCAGACGTACCGTTTGCTACAAGGACTCCACCCAATCCTATCCTAAGTATTTCCAAGGCGCCATGCTGAACCCGTCGCACCAAGGAATTGTTTGTCAATGCCGTTATTGTTCGACTGCACCATGTATTGCTTCAACATCTCATTGTTTCACCTTCCTTCTCACAGTCGCTCACAAAACAGTGCACTCTGACTGTTCCATCCTCACTTCCGCTAATTAATCTCGAGTCACTCAGACCCACACAGTTAACTGGCCCCGTGTGCCCAGTAAGGGTACGCTCATGTTTTCCCGTTCGCGGATCCCAGATTTTAATAGTTTTCTACAATTCATGTTAGCACATTGATGCAGCACAGTACAGAGGAGAAACTAACATCCTCAGCACCAGAAACTAGCCGCAGGGTATCTGCTGCTAGAGACCAGATGCCCTCGACATGCCCAAAGAAGCGATGAATGCAGCGACCAGAAGGTACGTGCCAGAGACGGATAGTACCATCTAATGAGCCAGTGAGCATGTAATTAGGCGGGAGAGGTCGATCCGGGTCGTTGGGGAAAAGTGGTTCTGGGGGGAGTTCGGGGGTTAGGTTGTCTTGGGGTTGGAAGGCTTCTGATTCGAGCGAAGCAGTATCGGATGTGTCGTTATTCGCATGGGGAACAAAATCATTCTCGTCGAGCTCGAACTCCGCAGGAAGAGGCAGGACTTGTTGGACCTGGCCTACGTGGCCTTCGAAAGTTCTCAAGCAGGTGTGTGTGTCAAGATCCCAAAGCTTCACAGTCATGTCATCTGAAGCCGAGAAGAGGGTCCGAGAGGGTAGGTCAATCTTGACCGAGTTGACCCAATCTTGGTGTCCGCGAAGGGCAAATCGTTGGTACGTGTTGAAATCGTGTACCATGATGGTGTTATCTGAGGATCCAGAAGCAAGAAGCTTGTCCGCCATGTGTATTCCGATAACTCCTTTGGAGTGGGCGGTGAGTGTTTTGACTAATTCACCAGTCCGCCAGTTCCACACTTTAATAGTGTTGTCCAAGCTTCCAGTGATTAGTCTCGCGTCATCAAAGTGCAAACAACGAATGCCTTGAGTATGTCCTGTAATGACGCGAATACACCTTCCCGTCTCGAGGTCCCATACTCTGACAGTGGCGTCATAGGATCCGGTCATCAAAACTCGATCGTCGAACTGCAGACACATGACACCATTTGTGTGCCCCTTCAAGATCCTGGTGGAATATCGGCCATACTTCCAATTGGTTCCAACTTTGAAACGGTCTTTGTAGATATCTTTCCATGGCCTCTTCTTGGGTTGGTCGAAGTAGGAGGCTTGCTGATCCCGAATCGCATCAGTACACGTGCGTTTGGACGATTCCGGTGATTCTGATCCATCCGGTGCGGAGCGTTTGGTCCCTGAGGTGGAATCCGATAGACTAGAATTCTCGGTTGGGGGAGTGGCAGGAGGTTCAGTAGCAGGAGTGATGTTCGGAGACCACTCATTGGACTCATTGAGTCCTCGACCCGATGCACGCAACTGAATCCTCCGCTTCTCCGTCCTCAGTCGACGCTGGTCCAGTAAAGGCAATCCCCATCCGCACTTGGTACACTTGCGGTCAATGTGCTGTTCACACATCTTGTGCCATACGACATCGTCATCGGCGAGCTGCCTCCACCTTCGGTTCACCTGGCCAGCTTTGCAAAGCGATGTAGTGTCGAGACTGCAGAGGATTTTAAAGCCGAGTTCGGTGGGGAGAGCGGCGAGGAAGTCGATCTTGATGAGGTTGCGGACCGACGAAGAGATGAAGGAGAGCTGGGGGAAGCAGCATTGGGCGAGAATTCCTTGAAGCATGAGGTTTCGGTGTTTTGAAGGGGCGGCGGAGAAGAGTGACCACACGTTGGCAATGCTCTGTTGGTCTTCCTGGGATTCTCTCCCGAGTTCCTATACGGGGTCAGTCACCCTATCAAAGACAAGTACTGGTATACTGCCAACCTTCTGTAGCTGCTCCATCGAGGGTTCGTCTGCCTGCCTTCTGCAGAGTAGGTCTGGCCTATGGCGATAGCAGTACTTTGTGTTGCCGCTGGTGGGTGCGTTCTGAGCGTCCCCTCCAAGTGGGTTGTATTGTTGGGGAATGTGCTGGGCGAGGTACGGCGTGATCATCTTCTCCCGCTTTTTCGAGGCAGCGTTGTTTACAAAGGCGTTGTTGTCCTTTTGTTCGTCAATGTCGCCCTCTTCGTCTTGCAAATGGCGCGCTCGGCCGGCGAGTCCCTCATGGTCGTGGCCGTGCATCAGGGCAGTGTGAGGATCGGACGTGCCGGCGCTCGTCATTTCATCCAAGGGTAGAAATTGGGTACGCCAGGACAGGCGTCGCGACGCAGCAGGTTGGGGATGCGAATGGGAGCCGTCGGCGGTCACGACATCGAGGGTGTGAGTTGTCGCCATCTTAGGTGACGAGTGCCTGTGCGGACACAAGGTTCAATATCAAGGGCCCCGTCTCACTAAAGTTGTGCGCACATAGTCGATGAGGAGCTTCGGCAGAGGTATGGCGTGCTAGACGGGGCGGTCGTAGACTGCAGCGAGCTGGGAGAAAACAGCGGCTTCGGAACTCTCCTGGTAGGGGGGCGCATGCATGTACGTTGCTGCGGGAAGACTCCAGCAGACTCGGGCGAGTCCTCTTGCAGTCTGTTTTGCTTTGTCGTGATGTGGCGAGTCCTGAGCTGCGTGGAGTGGGATGTAGTTCCTCCTCTTGTTCGCCGCCGCGAGCGCCAAGGCCAAGGCCAACGGAGCACGCAATTGCTCAGATCACGCAAGACACCGCCACCAAGCAACGGGCAGCTGTGCACGTGCCACGGGATTCCTCTCGAATTTGCTCTTTCTTGCACCATCGACCAATTGCACCACGCAATTGATTTCTAAGGGTTGCCACCGTTTGTAGGGGCAATCACTCTCCGCTATGCCAGGCTGTGTGTCGAGATGACGCTTCTGCAGCCTTGCCATGGAGACCTGCCGCTAACGAGCCGCTAGTGCGGAATACCAAGAAATGATTTGCTGGCCACGGCTTCGAATGCTCTGCGCTGAGAGGGCCTAGATTTCCGGGGACAGACTCGAGCCTCGACTGTTGCCAGTTCGTTCTGGCGGCTTCTCTATTGCTTCGATGGCCTCTGATTGCTGCCTCCACATACGCGCAACACATGCAAACGTGCATCATCTGCATTGTGCTGGTCAACCACATCAACTTGGCCTGGTGCAGACGCTCCATTTGCCGTCTGTTCTCCCCAGTGTGGTGCAGTTGCAGAAAAACTGAGCACGGCAGTCAGCCCAAAAAGAAATTCCCGCAAGATGGAGGAAACCTTATTTCCCCGTGGCTTTCTTCAAGGAGATCATACGACAGCGTGCAGCCGAGCCATAGGCGTGCTTTGGAGTATAACTCCACATGGGATCATTAACAAGAGCGCGGGCATACTCCTTCCACCAACGCCTACGCCCCGAAATGTGAATACTTGTACTCCTGACCGATCAAGGAGTGGGGCACTGTGCACGAACAGAGGGGGTTCCCGGTACTGCAAGACAAGAAGTAATGGCACAGTAGGAGAAGTATGCGATAAAGGCTTCGCACAAGCTAAATAAAGAACGGACATGCAATATAATGACAGAACCGATTATCGTCCAGACAGTAGATGCGTAGTGCCGCTGTTGTGCCTGAGGTATGAGGTTCCGTTCCCGTGGACATTGACCTGGACGTAGCTCCGTGACGGCCAATCACATCCCGTCAGAGCTCCAGCTAGCTCGGTTTCCATCGTGAAGGATAATCGCAGCTATGCGTCCTGACCTTGACCCTTATCGACTCTTCCTCTCCCTAGGAAGCAACCCTCACACTCACATCGCAGCGGTGATGATGCACCCCGCCGCATCTCCTCTACACCCTGCCCACGACACTTATCGGATAGCTCAGCCTGATCGCGTCCGCCTGCTGCGTTGCCCGACATGGCCTCTCCAGGTTCACCAGCATCATCCGTGAGCAGCGGAAGTTCCAGGAAATCTCCTGATCCGAACCGTCCACAGACATTGGAGGATCTCGTAAAACACTTTGTCGCTTCGAAGCGCTCTCTCAACACCCAAACCGTCCTGTGGCGCGCGAATGAGATTGTCACCTCTGCACGCGAATTGCTTGAGGAAAATGCCATTCTTGCTGCGAAGAATTCATCCATCCGCGACATTGTAGACGAGCAGGTAGATGCGCTCGAGGCGGTCCGACGCGGCATAGATGTCGTCGAGGCCGAGGTGCAAGTCGAGTTCAAGCAGTTGCTGCATGACCTCGATTCGTCCTATGCAGGCCTCCAATCAACCCTAACCGTTCTCCGCGACACGCCTATAGAAGTTGTTCTGCAGCCTCCGGGAACACCCCAGAAGCACCTTTTCGATTTCATCGACAACGCAACTGTCACTAACTTGAAAGACTCACTTCGGGCCTGCATAGACAGATATAACGAAGCCCGTGCAAGTCTCGATGATGGCACCGACTCGTTTGACACAGCCCTCGAGAACCTCCACTCATCGATCGAGAACGTTCCCAATACCCCTACTACGACCTCGAACCCAAGCCCAATACCGAGCCTGTATCACGACCTTGAAACACACGCCAAAGAGGCAGCGCGGGCATTTCAATCGCTCGTGCGTCACTATGATCTTTGCGTTACCGCTCTGCGTCATACCGAAGGTGGTTCTGCAGCCGCGACACAGGCAACCGGCGATGCACCAGAACCCCCAGACGACGATTTCTCTGCCCCACCCGAACCCATGACGAACGAGGAGCGACAGGAGATGCTAGGCGTCCTCAAAAACGACGCTACTGAGGTTGAAGACGTGGTGTCTGAAATCAGGGAACGAGGCTCAGAAATGACTTTCCTGCTCTTGCAGATCGAAACCCACATTACACATCTACGCAACGAGGATTCTGCACTGGCGAATGTTCTGAAAATGATAGCACGTGTTTCCGTCGAAGTCAAATCTGTCATCGGCATTTCCCGATCATTCCACACCTCGTGGCTCGAAGACACGAGACCTACACTCTTGAATGGCATTGAGGAGTGGGAGAATCAAAGAGAGTTCTACGAGCGTTTCGATCTCGCATATGCTGAGCTGCTAGTCGAGATTTCGTCACGGAGGAGGAGGCACGAGAAAGCGAAGCGGAAAGCAGAAGAGGCACAAAGAGAACTGGATCGACTGCGCATCGAGGATGAGCGGGCGAGAGAGCAGTTCACGGTTACTCAGGGTGACTTTCTACCCTTGGATATCTGGCCGGGATTGAGAGATCCTCCGAGAAGATACGAGGTTCGGACCATTGGATATGAACGGGAAGCTGAAGGTGAGGAAGAAAATGGCGAGGAACAGATTGAAATGGTAGCACAGAGCATTCCATTGCTTGGAAGAAACGTGGTTGAGCGAGCTTTGACGAGAGTAAAGAGGCGGATGTAAATGGGACTCTTCCGCGAAGGAACGACTGGATTACACGATGGGCGTTACTATGTTTACGGATAATCGGCGTTTGAAGGGCTATATGACGCTATTAGCAATACCCCAGGGAGAATGGTGGCATGGAGCACCATCCATTTTGTTTCCACAGCCAACTCGGCTCATTTCACATGTCAAGATCTCCAACAGCAATCATATATTGAATCCCTGAATTATTAGTAAGGCTTCCTCAATCTTCCCAGCGCTTCAATAACATTTCTTTCTCTTTGTGGGATGTTTGATGTAGACTGAGGATCCACGTAACTGATCCCAGGCCTTATGACAACGTCAAAACTCAAAATACCATTTCAAGACGGACTTTTAGTCTTGACGTTGATCTATGTGCTTAAGCACCAGCATCTAACTCTCACCGCCAACAGATCTGTTCACCGCTTGTACTTTTCTGCCGGATTTTCGTGACGTGGTTTTGCATACCGAATTAACCCCACCACCCCGCCTTCCCCCCTACAAAAACCTAATACCATTCCGAATAACACTCAACTCCTAAACTTCATATTTTCATCACTTCTGTCATTCATATTCTACAACTTTATTTTTCTTCAACATGGCCCATACCACCCCAGCTACTGCAGCCACGGACAGTCCCATCGTAGATCCTAGCGCCGTTATTGAAAACCCAGAAAGAGCGGGGGACGAAAACGAGAACGAGAATGAGAACGACTCAGACCTAAGTGACATCTTCCACTCAGACGACGACGATGACGACGACCACATTTCTGCATCAAACCCAAACGACTACACGAAAGCATACAACCGACAACGCAAGCAAAACGACCAGTCCGTCCCTCCCTCTGAAAAACCGAAATCGAACCCACAGCAGAAGCCGAGTGCAAACACACGAGCCTCTATTGACGATCAGGTTGCCTCTCTAACCAAACATGCGGCGAAGATAAAGCTGGACGGTGGTATCCTCGGTGGAGGTGGTGGCGGGAATAGGAACAAGGACAAGAGCGATCGGGCGACGAGCGAGCAGGTCCTCGACCCGCGGACCCGTATGATTCTCCTTCAACTCATCAACCGGAATATAGTGTCCGAGATCCACGGTGTGATATCAACAGGAAAAGAAGCGAATGTATATCATGCGATGACCCAAGAATCCGAAGACACGTCGCCTATTCACCGGGCGATCAAGGTGTATAAGACGTCTATCTTGGTTTTTAAAGACCGCGATAAATACGTGACGGGTGAGTTCCGATTCCGTCAGGGCTACAACAAGAGCAACAACCGTGCTATGGTGAAAGTCTGGGCGGAGAAAGAGATGCGGAACCTCAAACGTATATATGGGGCCGGAATTCCATGCCCTGAACCGTTATACCTACGTCTGCATGTCCTCGTCATGGGGTTTTTGGGCGACAAGAAGGGATGGCCTGCACCTCGTCTGCGGGACGTTAAATTCGAGGGACTGACTGGTGAAGAGGAGGAAGCGAAGTGGAAGGCATTGTATATCCAGCTTCTAGGATACATGCGTATCATGTACCAGACGTGTCGTCTCGTGCACGCCGATCTGAGCGAATACAATATCCTCTACCACGAATCACAGCTTTACCTCATCGATGTCTCGCAGTCCGTCGAGCACGATCACCCGCGTAGTCTAGAGTTCCTACGCATGGATGTCAAGAATATTTCGGACTTTTTCCGGTCACGAAATGTAGAAGTGTTATCTGAGCGCCGCGTGTTTGGATTTGTAACTGGGGAGGATGGCGGGGTCAAGAAGGAAAGCATGGAAGAGCACATCGAGACGCTTTTCAAGAGCATGGAGAAACTTTCAGAGGAAGACAAACTCCAGGAGGAGCGCGATGATGAGGTTTTCCGCAGCCAATACATCCCTCAAACTCTCGACCAAGTCTACGACATCGAACGAGATGCAGAACTTGTGGGTAAAGGCGAGGGAGATAATCTCATCTATCAGGGCCTTCTTGCAGACAAGATTGCTACAAACGACAATGGGTCCGAATCATCTACAGAGGGCACCGAGGGTAGCGAGGGTGACAGTGATGTGGATCAGTCCCTGTTCGAGAAAGGTACGCCACGGGGGAAAAAGCATATGGAGAAGGATGTGAAGCGCGATCATAAGGCGGCTGTTAAAGAGGAGAAGCGCGAGAAACGGAAGAGCAAAATCCCCAAGCACGTCAAGAAGAAGCTTGTCAGCCAGTCGGCGCGGAAGCATTAATGGCCTCCATCTGCCTACGCCTTTGATATTCTTCCCATTTATTCCTCCCATTGATGCTATCGCAGGGCATGAAGCAGATTGGGTTCCCATAGTATGTTTTTCGCTCTTACCTTTCTTCCCCCACTTTCTTCATACCTGTCCTCGGATCTTAATCGATAGGGTGGGTGGTTGCAAGTTATGACGAAGAAAAGCCCGACGACTACTTACTCCTTCGCAGCTCGGTTTTCGCAACGATAACCATTGTGTTGGATGAAGAAGCGTCGCCTAATAGCTCAGAAGAGCTTTGCGGATCAAAGAGAGCACTGATACTTGTTTTGGCTCGCACTGTTTACTTCCACATTCATTTGGACTGACTGTAAGCTAACCGCATTCAGATGTGCCTTTTATTGGTCGAATAAAAATGAACATCTATGAGGAGTGGGGATTGGATATTATAGAATTGCATTCAGGCTGTTACCGCTCACGAGTGAAACATGCCTAGATCTAAACTGAGTGAGATCTTGTTGTGTTAGGATTTTGACAAGTGACCTAAAACATCCCCTTATTCCAATGCCATTTGGTGTACACATAACCTGTGACAAGTTGCAGTACCATGATGCCGTGCTCCTTTTCGTATCTCTTCAACGTTTCCTGTCTCCCACATTAGTACATCGCCAAACAGGACTCCCTTAACGCCACAAGTGCACGATTTCCCGGCGCCATCCCTTACCTTCTCCGACTCCGATCTCCACTGGCTTGCTGAGCTGCCTGCTGCGCCGCCTCATGCCCCAGCTCCGCCCGCAGTCCTTTGAGCTTTTTCTCAGTCTCCTCCCTCCGCTTGGTTTCCTCCTCGAGTTCCTTGTCTACAACCCCGATCTTTTCCTTGACGAACTGAATCAATGCTTGCTCTTGATCTTGGCTAAAGGGGACCTCGTCACCGCCCTTTTCAGGGAGTTGCGCGCTCCGTTCTCCATTTGGGTATCCACGTTTTGGGCGTCCATCGGGTCGTAGTGCCATCATCGCTGCCTTCTTCCCGCCTTTGACCTGCATAGCGAGGTAATTCCATTGATCATCTGATGTGAGCGCTTCAAATAGCGCTTCCGTTGGCTCATTAAAGTGCACGACCTCCAGAAACTCCGACCGTACCATCCCACTAGCCTCCTGCTGTGCCTGTTGTTTCTCATCTCCATATTTTTCCAGTTGTAGGAAGTGTTGTCGATACTGTGCCTTCTCGCCACTAATGGGCTGAAAGTGTAACCGCACGTCTATTGTGAAGCCTCCCCATCCTGTTTCTGTGACTTCAAACGGCGGATTCTCACATGTCCGCAGAGGATTCTCATATGTGTTGAATATCTTGAATTGTACTTTATTAAGCCAGGTTGTGAGGGAGGGGTCGCCATCGGGTTGCCGTACGTATACGGTCCAGCGCTTGGTGTGATCTTCGGGAATTCCCTTAGGGCGCGCGGGGTCGCCAGGCGGTGGGAGGGGGATCGCTTCGGAGCCGATTACTAGAGGATGTGAGGGGGAAGATAACGGTAGGTGGGGTTGAGGTAAGTACTGATGTTTCGACTTATGCGCTTGTTCTGTGAGTCGTCAGTGTGTGTTAGGGAGGGAAGAAGGGAGGGAGACGGACTTTGACACGCTTGTTTGATGCTGGTGTTGGCATTGTGGAAGGCTCGAGCGGCGAGGTGGTTGACAAGAGGCTAGTAGAGGATCGCAAGTATAGCCAAAGATAAATGTCAAATCTCCTTCGAATGGAAAAGAATAGCGGTACCCTGAAAAAAAACTTGTGGCTGAAGATAGATAGGTCAACGCTGCAGTCCAAGTTCCGTCTTTGAAATCTATCCCGCCTTCTTGGCGCCCTAGTCCGAGCTGATCCCTGCAGCCCTACGAAAGCGGTGACATCAAGACTCCAGCTTCCCGCACTCACACCACCATGTCCTGCTACACTGACATCTCCACACCTCAATGGCTTCGTCATTGAAGAAGAAGCTCGTAGTCTGCGGCGGGAATGGGTTTCTTGGTACGACACCCCAATTCCCTCCCAACTCTCATTTGCAGCTCTGAACACATGATTTTCGTAACTAACATCGTCAAGGGAGCCGCATCTGCAAAGCCGCGGTACACCGTGGATGGGCAGTAACCTCGATATCGTATGCATTTTCTTCTATCCACCACCATCTCTATATTCATCCACCTTCCTAATTCTCTCTTGCAGCCGATCCGGTGACCCAAACTGGATCGCAATAACCTCAACCTCAATCCCACCCCCATGGTCGACCTCTGTATCCTGGCAAAAAGGGGACATTCTTGACCCCTCTTCCTATGCATCGCATCTCAAAAACGCAGACGCCGTCGTCCACTCCATGGGAATACTGCTAGAAGCCGATTACAAGGGTGTGGTATCGGGACAAGTGTCGCCTATTGCGGGACTGCAGAGGGCGTTCAGTAGGACAAAGGCGGGTACACAAAATCCGCTTGAGCGAAATGGAGACGAGCCACTGAAGCCGCAGGAAAGGGATGGCCAGTTGACGTATGAGGTTATGAACCGGGATAGTGGTATGGCAACATTTCAGACCATCGTCCATTCAAATTCGAGCAATTTTGTTAATAACTAACGATATGCAGCGATATCTCTAGCAAAACAGTCATCCTCGGCTAATGTACCAACCTTCATATACGTCTCCGCCGCTGCCGGAGCCCCCGTTCTTCCCGCACGATATATCACGACGAAGCGGGCCGCCGAGTCCACGATCGCCGCCGCTTTCCCTGAGATGCGATCTATTTTCATCCGTGCGCCATTCATGTACGATCAATCGCGGTCATTAACCATGCCAATTGCCGCACTCGGGGGCATCGCATCAATGGTGAATGGAGCTGTTGGAGGACGATTGACGTGGTTGATGGGGGCTGGTGGGATTAAACCGCTCAAGGCAGATATAGTGGGGGAGGCTATTGTCGAAGCATTAGAAGATACAGATGTGACGGGGCCCGTAGAAGTCCCCGATATCGAGAAATTAGCTACCAGGGCGTGGAGAAGGAATATGATATGAGGGGTCCTGTCTGTATATTATTTTCCCAGGCCATCTTCTCACAACCACGCTTATATAATTCAAACAATGATCAATATTAAATAAAATCGATCGAACTTTACATCATTCCCTATCTAATATTCGCTAAATCACGTACAAGATATACGATCTCATTAAGTTGATCAATGCCCTTTTTTCGATCTCGTTGGTGTAAATGACTTCCATGGTTTATTGAGTATTTACTAACGAATATTTTATCCTTCGTCATTGTTCAAAACCCCAACGAGCTAATTGGTCAAGTTTGTACAATATAAGCCTTCTTCTTTGATGAAGATGCAAGGACTTGGGTGTTCGTACAGAGCCCTAGGGCAACACCAGTCTCATCCATATTGTATGTGTTATCAAGTGATATATTGAATCGTTGTTGAGTCGCGTCGTAGAGCTCTAAAAAAGAGCGTACTTGATCAGCTGTAGCAGCTTTGGCTCTTGGAGCCTCAAGCTTTCTGCTAATAACAGATGCAACGCTCTTATTGCGCGTAAGAAAGGCTGTAATCCAATGTTGTCCAACAGGCCTGAGGTCATCGTTCATACGTAGTATTCGATTGGCCATATCGCGCGCTCGGGCGAGAGAGGGAGGATAGCCGCGAGCAGCCTCATCAAGGATCCATTCAACAAGAAATTGCTCTTGATTTGGGGGTAATCGCTGTTGGTGTTCATGAGCTTGTATGCTATTTATCGCGCCCTTGAGGCGGTTGCGTAGCGTCGACTCGGGGATTCCGTGCGCCTCGGCGGCGGCTCGTTTAGATGAAAAAACACCAGTATTGAAAGCGTTAATAGCCTCCTCTATCGCTTGCTCACGAGGATCCATAGTAAATTGTATGGGGGGGGGATGAAATTGCAATATTTTGGCTGGGTCGCGTTTTGACGCGGGTGCGCAGCTTCCGGGACTGCGCAGCTTCCCCGAGCTTTTAGCACACGTTATTCGTAGGTTACCTACAGGTAGTGCGACTGGGAGCATGGTTGCATCCAGTGCAGCCGTAAGATTTGTGACCGCAAGAGAAGTGAAGGCAAGGCAAATTCTTCAGTTTAGGTTGGGGGCGTTAGATCCTGACTCTTCTCTCCGAAAACCATAGCCCTGATTTGGGTCGCTATCTATCTTTAGATGTTTCTGTTAACTTTGTGAAGAGGATGTAAATGTTGGCGGTGACGAGCTTGAGGAAGTAAGCCCCCCCATAAAGCAAGTGTAGAGACCGCGCTGCACCATGCTAGTACCTGGTATGACTTGACCGACGCCTATGCCTTGAATACTCGATTGTGAATGTATGCTACATTGGGTGGGGTTCCATAATTTAATGTTCGCTTACGTTCCCAATTTTAGGTTACCCGTGGGAGTGCGGATTCAGACCTTGTAAGGATATTAAGATGTTTTTTTTATTGCCCGAGCAAAGGATGCAGACCCTTGCATAGCAATCTAATCTCGGGGTTGTACCTGGGGGGTAGTCGTACATGGTATAACACATTATTGGTAAAACGCAAGGCCGAGTAGTTCGACACTGATATGCTGATGGGCTCCGATAGACATGAGTGTCTCTGTTCGAGGTTTTACTTGTTTAGTTTATGGTCTCTGAATCTTTGCTACTCTCAATCGCGTTTACGGGCGACCTGCACACAACTTTACAATGGCAACAGTGACCGCCAAGGACATCCTATCATGGCCGAAAGCGAACCATGTGAATCCAATCACTAGAGCGCCTATGATGCTGGGATTTGAGATTCCACTGGCCTTTTTCATGACAGCCTTTGTGTATGTTAGAATTTACGTTCGATACACAAAGAAAACTGTTGGATGGGATGACTGGACTATGTTGTTAGCTTGGGTATGTCTAATCGCCGCTCTTTGAAACGTTGGTCTAAATATCTGGCAAGGTCTTCGCAACATCCATTTTTCTATGCAACGCTGTCTCGGTGAAATATGGGATTGGAAAGCATGTGTGGGACGTCTATCTTCCAGATGCTGTTCCACTGGCCAAGGTAAGTGCATTTGCAACCAGCTTAGTCGAAGCCTGGCATTTGTTAATTTTCGCAGTTGTCCCTATGCTTCCAGCTCCTTTTCGCGCCTTGCATTGGATTCACAAAAATTTCGATTTGTTTGACATATTTACGTGTATTCCCATTTAAAACAAACAAGTGGTTTTGCTACTGCACTATGACTTATGTGGTTGGTTGGAGTGTGGCAGTCTTCTTCTCGATTCTGTTTCAATGCCAGTAAGTTTTCACAATTACCAACAATCAAGGCAACACATTAACGTGTATAGACCAATAGAAGCAAATTGGGATTTTTTCAATATGGATAAATATTGTATCAATCGGAGAGTTTTTCTGATTTCTACTGCGTGTCTGAATAGTGTCACGGACCTTCTTGTCTTCTTGTGGCCTGCGAAGTACATTTGGAATATTCAATTACCCGAAAGCCAACGCAAAGGTCTGATGACGTCGTTTACAATGGGGTGTTTGTGAGTGCTTTTTCTTTTGCTCCAAAATTTAACTAATTTTCTTTTATAGGGTTTGTGTGGCTGGTGCTTGTAGAATCTGGTATGTAATCATATATTTCCGCAGTTATGACACAAGTTGTAAGTATGACCATGGGAAATAATTATTGAACGGGTTTTAATCAAAATCTTTGAATCAGGGGAAGGAGCGCCGACTTATATTGTATCGGCCTTCGAGACCAATCTCGGCATCATTTGTGGGTGCATCCCACCCACACGTCTCTTCTTCGCACAACTATTCCCTCACCTCCTTAGTACCACTGCAGGTACAAAGAACTCGAAGAACTCGAAACAAAGCACAACTAGCACCTCCAAGTCTGCTGGGGCTATATCACTCCTTCAAAAACTTCGCCAAGCGAAGGCGTTTAAAGATGAAGAAGAGGGGATAACACTCAGATCGATGGTAGATGAGCACAATATGAAAGATGAGACACATCGTTCGAATAGTGGGGTAGACAGCGTTTCCAACGATGGATACCCAAGGTTTGGAAGCAGAGATGAAGAGAGGGGTGAAATACAAGTTCAAGAGCCTAAGGGAGCCTACATAACTTTGGATCGTCATCAATCGTAGTGGAGCATGAAATAGCAATCAAGGAATAGGTCAAAATGAAATATGTAATCGTCGGAGAAAATCACGAAATGTTGCAATATATCTCCACACCTACATGATCATGATATATAAAATCGAATTATGGGGTTCAATCATTTGAAAAAAGCTCTGCTTCTTACACTGAATTCATTTATGAAAGGTCCAAAGTGCTATTGACCAAGAATTGGAGCAATGTATTGATTTATTCGATCATTAGATTGCATAGCGATTGAAATCGATTTTAAGAAATTGATTTATATTACAGTATCTATCTTGACAGTGAAACCTCAACGATGACGTTTCATTGTAACAGCCTCAATCGCTAGACCAGGCCCGAAGCTCATAGCGACTACTTTATCTCTCCCTTCTCCCATATGTCTTAACTTATCCATGACAAGAAGAACTGTCGGGCTCGAAGAGTTACCCCGAGTCCTGTAGACCTCCATAGAAGCCCGCAACTGATCTTCATTGAGATTCAACACTTTCTGGGCTCCTTTCAAAATGGCGATGCCCCCCGGATGAAGTGCCCAATCGCAATCCGAGGCATCTAAACTTCCATATTCGTTTCTATCTTTCTTGCTTGTCAGAGATGACCGTACCTTTTCAAACATGGGCTTGACTGCGGCTACCACCTGTTGTGGGACTTCTTTCGCGAGCGTGCATTTGAATCCTAATTTCATTAATGATTGGTAGTGGTTGAAGAGGAAAGCTAGACGTACCCATGGGATCAGTAAAAAAGCTCATGTGCTGAGTAGTTCCTGGGATAATCATATTGCTCCAATCTAGCAGCTCATAGATGGGCTTGGTATGCCGGACGAGTCCGATATCGTTGCAAAGCACCAGCGCTGCTGCGGCATCACTGAAGAGCGCGCTCCCAATTGATACATCCTTGGGATTTTGACATGCGTGGTACAAATCGCATCGAGTATGTATAGTACACAGCTCACATGCAAAGATCAAGATCCGGGCTGGCCGTCCTCGTTGGGTGGCTCCAGCAGCAAGACTTGCAGCTATGCGCAAAGCTGACAGACCACCCGCACACCCAACACCGTGAAGCAAAACACGGTCGACATCGGATCGCAGCTTCAGCCTTTGCGATACGAGATGGTCATAACCAGGATTTCCAGCATCGGTGCAGGTTACGCCGACCGTGTGGGTTATGTCGGCTGGCGAGATTTGAGCCTCACGCATGGCCTTCTCGCATGCAGATACAGTGAGATCTACTCCGAGAGTTCGGAAAATATTGGAGAGTTCGTTGATTGAGGGTGGATCAAGCGAAGCATTGCTGAGATCTGAGATTTTGAGAACGCTGGCGCGTTCTGAGATGCCGGTTTGCTGGTTAATGGCGAGAAGCTTTTGGATTCTATTATGGAATGTTAGGTAGAGCTTAATTGGAGCTAAAATGAAGTGGTATTCATACCCGGGAGCTTCAATTTGAGTAGCACACAGGCTTTTTACAACATGCTCAAGATCATCGGCTTTGTAAATTTCGGAAGGGTATTGTCCCCCAATGCCTGTTATGAAGAGACCCGATGTGTCTCTCACTTTTCGGACAGCACCTTTCGTACGGTGGGCAGCTGTGCGTTGCACCAAGTCTAGGATGACACTAGTGTAATTTCCCATTATGTTAAAAGGCCGAAATACGTTGGTCAAAACCAATCAGGCGTGCGAGAAGATTTTTGATGGGCCTTGGATATAGTCTCAATCAATAAGGTATATATATATGTCGGACCTCAACGGTAAGATGGGAGATTTGGGTAAGGATATGTGTGGATCTGGACTTTTCATTATATCCGAGTGGGATGGTAGTGAAAAAAACAGGAGCCATCCTCATAGGAGACGTTGCATTGCCACCGAAATCTTACTAGAACTCTATTCTTGCCATGCGATTGACGAAGCACCAAGTCTACACATTACCACCGACGTGATGAGACTGTCACGGATTCCGAAGATATATTATCTTTGCGTATTCTGCCTCGCCAGCCTTGTAGAACAAATAGTGGAACTCTGGTTAGGGTGTCTCGAACATACACTTGCCTGGATGGAGCTTGAGTTGCTCTTTCGACCCCCAAAGGGTGACTCCCTAGGATCAAGGCCACACGATGGAGGACTAGGGAGAATGCCTGAATCATTGGCCGTATGCAGCGCTCACAGCCTCAGACTATTATTGTTGACATCTTTGTCCAGCACTAATACGAGGCTGGAAGGCTTAGCAGGAGACCCTAGCCCCTGCTACAAGGGCAGTAACCGCCAACCGGGTGAACCTGTAACGTTACCGGTAAGCCCCGCCACCATGCGCAAAGAACTTGATTCAGTTTAATATCTTCTCTTCGTCGGCAGTAGCACTTGTACACATTGCAAAGAGCACAGTACCGTTGCACAGGCGTAGGCTTTATGTATGCTTAGTAGCACTACATTCCTTACCTTTATAGTAACGCTACAACTCGTCGTCATTGGGGGGTCAACGTGTACTACGATGGTCGTGGCGCGGTGGGTTATGCTCTTTCCATAACTTATGCGCGCTGCTGCTATCGGGGTTTTACTTTACCCCTACCCTGTGCAAATGGAACCGCTTCTAGTGTTCGGATTCATTTGTGGAGCATATTTCACCCGCGGGACTTGTCATTGGCTCAACGCTGGGTTTCCCAATAAATGGAGATGGAGAACTTCAGCCCAGTCGGCGTATTCAAGAACTTCGGTAGCCAAGATGCATTTGCAGGAAACCATCCAGACTGCCTTGTAATGCAATGCGACACAGTTGGTTACGCAGTATGATAGGCACGAGCCTTCTGAGCAGGTTATCCCGCCATCCCATATCATCTCCACCAAGGCTCGGGAATTACCGGGGCTAAAGATTACCGGTAAGAATCTAGAACCTAGACCGGAGTCCATGCTTCATATTTGCCATGTTGGCGGGTCGTCTACGATGATTTATATCTCATCGCAACTTGTTGTTACTAGGTCTAGGATATGAGGGTACCAATGGACCTAGGAAATATTCTTGAGGGGCCTATTCGTTCGACTTGAAATGGCGGGGCAGTAAAGGGCCTCGGCACAATCAACGTGTAAATTCTCCAAGGGATTCTGTAGGTTTGGTGAAGGATCAAGACTAAACCTAAACCTCTTCTAGGAAGTGCTGCAAGCGCCGGGTTTTAACCAAAATATTTTTCTTTTGTGTAACACGAAAGAAGGCCCGATCTGGTGTAGTATTTTGAATTTTGACCCCCAAAAGTCACCAACGAAAACACTAGTGTTGTGCTTATCATGTTTTTGGATGGGTGCGAGATTACCCATATCCAGGGCCCCCAAGAGTAGTTCTTTCAGGGGTAGTGGGTAGTTGTGCCAGTGGCGTACATAGCAATCCGCTGAAGAAGCTCAATTGAAATCCAACCTCCCAACCACCCGCCAAGTGTAACTTGCGTACTAATCTCTACCCCGTTCATTAGTAGAAATACAAATACAATGTGAAATAATATTCAAGAGTTTTTTTTTCGTCTACAATGTCCTCTTGAGCTCTGTTGAGCTGGATGGGGTGGGGTATGTGACAGACTAACTGACAATTATATTTTTTTAATGGGATTGGAAACAATGCAAAATTCGACCTCAAAATTCTGATCCTGAGCTCCTGATGCACAACAAGAAAACTATATTATTGGGATATGTGGTTTTGGTTTTTCATATCTCTAGATTCCTCTTGCGCAGAAACAAAGATTTCACTTGAGATGGGTGTGTTCCCATATTGAAATTGCACATAGAAGGTCTTTCGTAAAGCAACCCCTGCCCTAAACCCTACCATTAGCAATTGATAATTCCCTGGCTAGATATAGCGGTCTTTCACAACACCGACCTGAATATTTGTCTACTTGCCATGAAATTTCTGGTTCACATCCCTCTGGCCCGAGAAAAAGATCATTATGATAAAAACAACTATGTGGCCCGTTTGTCGAGACTGCTGCCCCATCCGTTGAGGATGCTTGGTGCCCTTGTAGTAAAGTACTAAACCACTTGTGGGAAGTGAGGTGTTATCACTATCAATGGGGATACGGTGGAGTGGAGTAAAGAGAAAGAGGAGCGAAAATATAAGGTTATTCGTACAACCCAATAAACCGAATGGTGCATAGCTCTTTTGTAGTACAGTGTGAAAAATCTCAGAAACAGATAACAACGAGCCCGTTGTCTTTGTCTTGAAAAAATGTGACACGACAACCAAATCAAATTAATGTATTGGCATAGCAAACCAATCTGAACATAAAACGTTGGAATTCAGGCTTTAGTCCTGAAAATTCCTTATTTAGGAATCAATTCAAATTGCTAACTAGGCCACCGAATTCAATGTGTGAGGGTTAACTTTGGCTCAAAATGTTACTGTTCCCACAGGAGTGTATCTTAGATACTGTAGGAATGAGTTTCTGCCTAAGTCTATGGAAGTAGTCGCTTTTCAAACCTTGAATGTGAAAATGGAACAATCTACATCTCTATATTCAACCCTATCGAATCTATGAATACTCTGCCACCCAGAACTTCCAACATCATAATAATCAAAACGGCCAAACTGTATCAAACCTCGGCAATGCGAAAGTTTAACTAGAATTTGAAAATGAAATTGTTATGAAGCACTAATCATGCCGAACTAAGAATTTATTTATGTAATAGGCAGTCCCTATGGTCGGTCCTGTTTGCTTCAGCCATCTCTTTTCCGTGTCTTGGCGTTTATGGCGAAAATATGACAATCATAAGCAGATTGGAATTTTCAAAATTTTCATTACTAAAGTGCTTCTTAACCTACATCCACTATGTTATGTTTCTTGCTGAACTGTCTCTCGACATTGCATTGCAGAAGATAGAAGTGATTCCGCTAATTAAGTGATAAACTTCGTGGCACATGGTGAAACTTCTTCAAATGTGATAAGACATGACCAATTTTTGGAAGTTGTCGCGATATAAGATGTTCAATGGGCAAACAATGGCTGTATAAATATCGATTTCATGCCTATCAATTGCGTGGATAGCCTCGAGTTACAGGTCCGGATCGAAGGATCGGGAAATTTGTTCCCGTTACCTTTAGAAGCGCGAAAGAGCAGCCAAAGCATGAAAATTAACCCTCTAGCAAGTGGTACAGAAATTTGGTCTCGAGGAGATACAAGCAGTTTAGGTATGTCCTTCTGTGCCCATTAAACTTCTAGTAGCTGGTTTTATTGACTATTTGGAGGAAGCTCTTCATTTTTCCCAATTGCATTGTGACGTTCTAGACGAGCAATTTGATGCTACGGAATTCAGTGGGAGCCTTAAATAATATACGAGTCCATTATCATAGAAGGAATAGATTGACCGTTCGGAATTTTACCTGTATTTGTAACTCAACACTATACGCAAACGAGTTGTAAAATCTACGATCAAATTTCTGAACGTTGAATATATGTACGAAGATGAGCACCAAATATTTGAACTAGCTGACATAGCACATCCTATAATATTTGAAAGTGTATCTAATCTCTATATAGTGAGAAATGAAAAATGTCTCCCAATTGCAAGTTCGGCCCCTTGTACGACGACAACAGTACATACTATTCTTCAAGACAATAGTGTAGGGTGTGTGAAGTTGCCATATATACTCAAACCTACGAACAAAACCAAGAATTTCTGGCTAAAGTAGAAAGGTATGCAAGGATATAATTCGAAAAACAGCGAGATCATTTGACAAAAGAGGATATCCTTTCAAAAGTGCGAGCACAGGACAAGGAAGACCCATCATGGCTCTAAAGAGACATAGGGCAAAAGAAGGTGTTTGGAGATGAGATATATGGAGCAGACGTATATAATCCTAAGGTTTCCCTCGATGTCAATCGTGTTAATGCTACCAGGTACTTCTCTATTAGACCACTCGTCAAGAAAAGTTTCGATACTACTACCGCAGTGAGTAGTAAAGTTATAATATAAATCTAGACTAATTTGCATTGCACAATGAAGGTACTAGAAAGTAGGATAGGAACATGATTGGAGGGGAGATACCGGCAACCCAAAATCTACTACCCCTTTCATTCATAGTCCATCGTTTTCTGCATATAGTTTATTTAAAATTCCAAACCGAAGGATTTTCAGAAATATTATACAAAAGATTGGGGCCTCAAAATTTTGGGTATAAATTCTACCTACATCTTTCATGTATATGCACTGTTACAGGCACTATCAAACATCGGTTTTCAGCAACTACTAGAGATTGTGAGAGTTTTATCTTAAGAATATAATAACATAAGAAATATTCGAAATGAAGGAAATCTAATTGTGCGAGCAAGTAGTGCAAGTATCTCGTACTGAGCGTCAGCTCCAAGCTGGATGCATTTCACAACCTTGGCAAAGAGAGCGAAACTCATTGGCTCTCGGACAACAGCATCCATCTCGGTCTCAAGCCTCCGATGGAAACTATCTTTGGGGATGCGTAGTTGCCGTGATGGAAATGCTTTGTCTCAATTGGTTCTCATGAACGTCGCTGATTTGACCAATCTATCTAAATTGCTTCCCCATATTCGCCTACCTATAAGCAGGGTCCGGCACTTGTACATTTCGTACCCGATTCGCGAAACATCAACGAGGACAAGCTTCCCCAACTTCCAGCAGCATAAAAATATCTTGGCTATTGCCATTGTTGGTGTGGCACGGCAGTTGCAACAGTGACTATGCCTTCATCGACCATAAATCGATGAGTAACTCCAAGACAGCTGATTGAATCCCCGCTTCTTCTCCAACTCTCCCTCTGAGGTTTCCTGTCCTCAAATTCGTAGATTTATTGATCCAGCCGAGTTTCGAATATTTTGTCGATATGCTGTGGTCCGCTCTTCTCCTCGCCGCCGTTGCGAAGGCACAGAGCCTCCAAGGGTTGAACCACCTCCGTTTTGGATGCTCACAGATCACGGTCGAACGCCTGGATCCCCTCGTCAATCCAGGGCAGGCTCCAACACCACACACGCATCAAGTTGTTGGTGGTAATGCGTTTAATGCCTCTATAGCGAGCGCTGATGTGTCCAACATTGCTTCATGCACTACCTGCGTAAGAACCTCCACTGCAAGAAAACAGGTAGAAGGGGCCTGATCTAATTCTGAACGAAGGGACCGAGTGATGACTTTTCCAATTACTGGACCGCGAATGTGTATTTCAAGGCTCGCAATGGGACGTACAAACGCGTCCCCCAAGTTCCTAACAGGCTCCTCTTCAACGACAAATTCACCACGCAGATTAATGGGGGAATTGTAGTGTACTACATTGCGCCAAAGAAAAACACTGTTACTGCATTCAAACCGGTATGCCTTCTCCTAATTCATCCTCTCTGTCTTCTAATACGCACACTAGGGTTTCCGCATGCTTGTAGGCGACCCCATGCGTCGCACATCCAAATACAAAATGCAAAACTGTTTCCGATGCTACACTGGTCCAAATTTCGGCGGTGACGACCGTGCGCCCTGCAGCGATACGAAAATTGATACTGAGGGTTTCCCGCCGGGCCCTTGTCTTGGTGGTATTCGATCGAATATTTTGTATCCTACGTACGTCCTCTCACTTTTCATCAGCATTGGGATATATAAAATGAAGGCTAATGTGCTTTCAGATGCTGGGATGGCAAGAATCTTGACTCCCCGAACCACCAAGATCATGTCGCATACCCTAAAGCTGGTCCGTCAAACTTCCTCTCAACCGGAGACTGCCCATCAACACACCCTGTGAAGATTCCACAGCTCATGCTTGAGGTAACAGCCCTTCTCCATGTTCTATTATAGTTGGAAAATGGGGGTTTGACGAATGCAGATTGTTTGGGACACCACCCAGTTCAACAACAAAGCCGACTGGCCCACTGATGGCTCTCAGCCCTTCTATCTCAGTACGGGAGACAACACCGGATATGGACAGCATGGTGTAAGTCACTGTTTCTTCTTCCCTCTTCTTCTTCTTCACTCTATCGTTTTTTAACGATCTGGTTGCTTATTGAAACCAGGATTACGTCTTCGGCTGGAAAGGCGACGCGTTGCAGCGCGCTATGGATGCTAATGGTTGCTTTGCGGCGAACTGTGGAAACATCAAGTCACAAGATATATCTGTTGCAAACAAATGCCAGATCAAGAAGACTGTCAAGGAAGATGTTGATGGTTGTAAGTTTAATTCCTTTCATGTTAGCATATATGCAAGGCTAATAGATGCTAGGGTTGACGAAGTTGCCGGGTGTGAGCATGACGCAGGTTGAGTTTACTGCTTAGATGCTAGATGGAAGTAGTGAGAACAATCGAGGTGGGAGAAGACGCCATTTCTTGAGTTGTGATTATAAATTTGAAGATTGGGTGTTACCATAGTGGGTGTTCGAAGACAATGGATCCATTTATTCCATGACTAGTTGTGTATGATTCTTGCTACAGACAACCCTTTCCAAACTTAATTCTACTAATAGCACAAACCTGAAGACAGATTCTTCCCCTCCCCACCTTCTAGCCAAATGACTCTGTTTGGAATTAATTATATCCTTGGTGCTCCCCTTAATCCATTTTCATGCTATATGGCTCCCACCCCCTGAGCCTTCCCTGAGCCACCACACGTATCTGTTATGAAATTTCCCAGATAGTATATTCACAAAATACAACACACCTGACGAATTGACGGCATGAAGGTGAATTTGTGAGACAGAGAGGACATTCAAAAATGTTAGATAGGATGTTTTCGAATGGAATACCACTCGATCTCAGTTGTTAGTAACGATACCGAGAGAAATAAGAGGAACTGTCTAGACAGTTGAATTGAAGGCTAGCTAGTACCTGCTCCCAAGTGGAGTATACTCATATGGTACTACTAGGTATTTTCATAATTATGAATGTAGTGTATGCAACCTAGAAGATATATGAATAGCTTCTAAAATATGCTGATATAGGAATGTGCTATACGGAATTAGCTTGTCCGAGTATACACGAGGATTAGAGGCTTGCCCTGAATACGAAAGCTGGTGAGAGGGTTCTAGAGACCGTATGTCATTGTCCAGGAGTTGTATACGAATGTTATGGTGCATAATTAAGACCTCACAGATACATATTCTCCGATATACAAGACTTAAGGCATAATTGTGCAGCGCAAAAATCAAGCAAATAACATGGATAATCAAGTTGTGTGGATCAAGGAAAAACAGGGAGAACTTGAAGTTGAAGGCGCCGAGAAATACATACCACAATCAGGAGAGCTGCTCGTCAAAGTTGAGGTTATTGTCCTTAGCCCAATAGAATCCAAGATGCAAAAGTTTGGAGTCCATCCCATTCCCTACCCGAATATCCTTGGGATTTCATACGCAGGTACTGTTGGAACTGTTGGAGCTAGTGTAGAGGCATTCAAGACAGGAGACAGAGTAGCTATCATTCGCACACAGAATAGCCTAGGTGACTCTCGCCATGGAGCATTCTCATCCATGGGGGTACTTCTTCTTGTGGTGGATTAGGTATCAAGTACGCTAGTACAGCTGGTTATGAGGTTTTTACTACTTCATCTCCTCAGCACCATGATTTCGTCGAGTCTCTCGGTCCTGCATACATAATCGACCACACTCAGTCTCCAGATGCCATACCACAAGAAATCAAGGACCATGGCTCGTATGACGCAATTTTTGATACAATTGGTCTTCCATCCGTCACGAACATTTTCTACGATTGCCTAGCTTCACTTGGTGGCGGTGCTTACAACACACTCATTCCGACCCTCGGTGGAGAAAGACCAATCCCGGCAAATGTAGAGCGCAAGTTTGCTTCCTATGGTTGGGAACTTGAGGTACCGGAGAATGAAGGTTTAGGTCGCTGGATGTTTGAAGAGTATGTGCACAAGGGCCTGGAGAGTTGTTTGATTGTACCAACTAGACCGCAGGTTGTAGAGGGTAGATTGGAGAAGGTCCAGTATGCGCTTGATTTGATGAATGAAAATAAAGTCAGGGGCCATAAACTGATTCTATATCCGTGGGAAAACCGATGAGCGTTTAACCGGCGTAGAAAAATCATCGGTTAGAGAATGATCAGTGGTAACAAGATTTCACATATAGCTATTATAATAATGCCATAAGAGATCATATTCTATCTCACTAGGTGTAGCTATCAATGATGCCAATACATAGCAGTGACTCATATCATTCATATACCTGAGTTCTATAAGTAACGAAATTGAGGAATTTTCTCAAACTTGAATTTCGGTTTGTATTTTACTTCGTTGTTCTATTTGCGATTCTAATTCTTTCTTTAGATAGATAGTTAGAGTTTGTCGAAACGGTACTATATAAACTAACTCCGCAAAGGACTTCAGATCTTGATATTTTGTTCCTGCGTGGCCCGATAGAGTTGCTATTATGTCGCACTGATGCCAAAAACTGCAGTTCCACACTGTGTGTGCTTAACTTCTCGACGCACAATTATGGTGAGACACACTTTCTGCCCTCCAAAATTTTTAATCTACACCAATCTTTATTCTTCCTCCTGTGCCCTGCCATGTGGTCGCTAAGTCAAAAGAAAGGAATTACGGGTTTAAACCAACACACTAAATTAATTTCAATATGGTGCAGAATTATTATAGGAATGGAAGTTTCTGAGTCACGAAGAGCATCGATTTAAATAGAAATGATACTATATAGTTTATGCTAGCCTAGGTTCGGCCCTTTCTGTGCCATAATGTACACTCTAAGACTCCACTCCCTTAAAATCTCACAAGGAAATAGTTCAGTGGTTGGTAAAAGATGTTTCATGAAAATGAAAACAGCGTTTATCATAGAAATCATGCGTAGCATCCAATATTGGTTTGTGTTGGAAACGATAAATATCGAAAGAAATTTGTCCAAGATGGATGAATTCCAAGTGTGAGAAGGCATTCCCGTACTTAAGAGCCTCCTTATGCATAGCCTCACTATGCATATTCCAACCTTCATTCCGTAGATGCTGATATGTCTCATACTGGTATATATGGTGGCCTCCATACAGATAGGGGTATGTGTCGCGCGAAAAGATGACGCGTTTGAGATATTCGATGATAATATCATGGTTGATACGCCAATCGTGACGATAACCAATCTGGAAGCCTGAACTCAAGTGCAGCACCTCCAGCGAATGGAGGGATGCAAGTGCTTCGAGCGACGAATTCGGAATTTGGACTCCGCTCCAGGTCAAGAAAAGGGTTCTGAGTCGCGTGAAAGTTGTAAGGAGTGTTAGAACGCGTTCAAGGAGGGTGTATGTCCCACCACCACCAATTCCAAACGATTTTAGTTTTGGACCTTTCTCTAGAAACTGAAGAGAGGCGTTTTCAGGAATAACCTTGTCAATAAAATCACTGTCCACATCATCGTAATATTCGTGATCTACCTGGTGGTGTAGGATTAGATTCTCGAGAGATGGAATTTCACCCTCGCAGTCAAAAAATTCTCTAGTAGCTCTATGACCATAATTGACGGCTAAAGTCGAAAGATAAGGGCTGGTGAAGAGAAGAGATCTCAAAGCAGATTTATCTAGATTTGCATCCCAGGCGATATTCAACTGACGCAACTGTGGAAATTGAAGAGAGAAGCAAATGGCAATTTCTTCCTCTCTGTATAAGGCGTTATCTCTTAGCCATAAAGCTTTGAGATAAGCAGAGCACAATCGGAGAAGAGTTGTCCACCTGACGGAAGAATTGAATTTTCTTTCTATTTGACCGTCTATATTGTATTCTAGTTCCACACAAATTTCGAACCAGACATCAAGGGTTTCGAGAGGCCATATCGCTAAGTCATCCATGGTTGCGATAGCATCTGTCAAGGTTACAAGGCCGAGAGAGAGGTGTCTGATAGTGGAAACAGTAAGGCTGTTGAGAAGAGATTGGTTCCAACGGGCACTGCCCATTTTTAAACTCTCCAAGTGAATGAGACTGGAGATGATTAAGAGTATGCTAGGCTCGAAAATATATTTTATCTTCCGATCTAATTTCTCTACAGGATTTCGAGATGTCTTTGATGTAAAATCATCGTCGGTAAATGCATCCTTGCACATGGTATGGATGGAACGGCCGGAAATTTGGGATTCTAACACTTGCAACTCTTACCCATAGCCACTATGGTCCACAGTAACATGTCGAATGCATACGCCCAGAGAAGGTGATGAAGTATGACCACGATTCTGATATCTTTCGATCGTTTCTCTTCAGAGAAGTTCAAGAATATTGTAGGATCGAGAGCTAGCATCAAGCCTCACAGCCCTGAATTAGTAGGATCTGGCCAGCTGCCTGCAGTCCGAGTGGACGAGCCTCAGCGACCCAAGACCTTTATTACTCTGGACTAAATTCCTAACAATCATTGCCAGTATTTCCACGGGAATATTGGATAATGGACTTTGATTCGCAGCCACTGGCTTGCCATCCATAATCCGATCAAAGGCCAACGGGTGAACGGACTGATAAAAAAGGCTCGTTTTGGGATATATTCCAAATACCTATTCCGTCCTGTAAAAGAAAAGTATAAAGGATGTGATTTTTTATAACAGGAAGGCAGGAGGAGGTGGTATGGGGAACTTTACAAATAACGAGAGGCACAGTCCCTCTGTGAACCCAGGGCCAATGGTGATTATGTCACGTGGATATCTGCTTACGAACTATTCCTGCCATGTATTTATATCAATCTTACAGACATACCATATACCACTCAACAGCCGAATTATATTGGCTTGATTGTGATTCTAATCTTTATCAATTAGCCTACATCTTCTCTAAGTTGTCATACCAGCAAGTTATCATCTCACTGGTGAGGAATGAAGATCTAGCATTGAATATCATCGAAGCATACGCTAACTTTTAAAAAGAAGGAATGACTCCGTATTTGCTATGTATTGTTTCTTACCATTGTTTAAAGTCGCGAAAAGCTCAACAGGGAAACCCCGGCGAGGACCAACTATGTTCCTGTCGTCCCACACCTCGTTACAATAAGATGGAAGATATTATTAGTTGGTACTCTACGCTATTTTATCAAGTTTGTCAAGACTGTAATGAAGCAGAATACAGGCTGATAGCTGGAGAAACTTGTGTATTGTCCAGGGAAAGTCGATGCCTTCAAGGGCGAACCTTCCACCAAAATAAGGAAAATCTTACGGCTAGAGGTGGCGTCGAGAACGTCCACATTTCTCCCACTATCCTAGTAATTGAAATCCTAAAAAGAGATTGTGTAAGCTATATATACTTACCGGCACTTCTACAATGATGAAGACTAGAAAATATTTGTGATCATAGTTATCTCGATTCACTGTCAACAGACTATAGTCCCATGAATATGAATTTTGCTAGTGTTCCGACCGATAAACTCAGCTTCCGCCACCAACACAAACAATTTACGTAGAGAGTAATGTCTTTCTCTCTCCTAACAATGTGACGTTGCATATGTGCATCACTAAAGGAACACCAAGTTAGCGACTAATTATTTTCATAAATATATCCATTATCATTACTGGAACTTGTTTAATAATACTATAGTAAGGATTTGTTAAGATGTACCAAAGAATGCCACATACCATGCCTCATATCTCATACACTTAAAACCTAGCATTTCCTGACCAAAAATGCGCATACCCTTAATCTACTACTATACCTGGTAGAGGTAGAGATTTTATATCCAACCTCAGTCTTGCAACCGACCCTTGTATTGCCCCTATGAATCAAGGGCCATAACCCTTGCAGAAGAATCTGCTTACCACAACATAGAAGTTTTATATGAAAGCCGGGGTCAATCCATCTATCGCATCTACGCTCTCTGTATCCCCTATAATGCCAACAGCGCTGACCGGGCTCACGTGCCCGTTTCCTACGCCTCTCTCTCTAAGAAAGCGTTCTGCTAATCGCTGCCCCGGAGTCACACTTCCCGTTCTCGTCACCCTTTCCAGGCGGTCCTCACCATCAATAATGCTATCGATTTTCCGTTCCTCTGCACCAGGAGATGGCTCCTTGTTAAAAGCTAGAGTGCTGCTGGAACCTTTAACATGTAGACGTGTGCGGCGAATGCAATTTTCAAGGGGAATTTGAGTAGTTGGTGGACCCCTGACTGCCCAAGGTGGACCTGAAACTATGAGAAGCGTATTAATGTTAAGCCCACGGCCTGCTATCATTCAAAACTGCCTACCTGGAGTAGCTATTCCTGTATACATCTCTCGCCTCTTCAGGTTGTCGTTCCTTTTATCTTGGCTATTGAATGGTCGCAGCAAGGCCGGCGAGGAATTTCCATAACGGAGATCGAAAGCACTTTTCGGTCTAGCTATCAGTTTTGCAGGAGATATTGGTCTCATCTGTCCGTTGAAAAGATGATGCGCGGTGGTAGTCGTATAATTAGGGACCCAGCCAAATTTAGCTTCATTCTCTGTATTGATAGTTGTGCGCAGCCCGAGAGTTGAGGGAGGATGATTGGAGTACATCGGGGTCAGAGGTTGCAAAGACTTTGGTTTCCCAGTTGGGAGAGACTTTGTAGATCCATTTGAAAGGTACCCCAGTACACCACCGCGCAATGAGACAATGCCGTCTTCCTTTTTGTTCTCCTTGTCACCATCCGTGGTTGTGATATTCCTTCTAATTTTCATGCTCTGTTCATATCTTGATATTTTTTTTGATGATGGTGTTGAGAAATCAGAATAATTTGGAGGGCTAGGCGTATTCTTCGAATTCATTGAGGAAGTACCGCTACCAGGCATGGAACGTGACTTGGACGAGCACTGGACGCTATGATTTCCTGAGTTCCGGCCAGTATCAATAAATGGAAACCTTTCATTCATGCGCTCTAGGTTCTGGTTGTCGAGTTTTGCAGGTGTGAACTGGGATTGGAAACCCGGAATTGGCGACTTTTGCTCTCTTCGCGAAATAGAGCTAGACACGGGATGTGGGGGCATCATGTGCAACATGGATAATTCCTCAGACGAGTTTTGTTGTTTGTGAGGCTTGATTGATGATGTAGTGGGTGCCGAGGCCTGCGATATATGTATGGGTGATCCCAATATGGGCGGGAAGGAATCTGGCACAGGTGTGAAGGGATCCGTTGCAGTCACCAGAGGCACGTCAGAGGGCTTATTGTTGAATAAAATGGGTTTTTCGATATCAACAGTCGCCACCTGCGGGGCGGTAATTTCGACTGGCTTTCGCAAGGTTGTCGGTCCGTTTTCAACCTGGGTCATCCCCCGACTATGACTCTTCGGGATACTATATCGTTCGTGGATAGTGATATCCTCTTGTGGGGGGCTCTCGAGCTCTGAGACTTCATGTGAGAGCCATTCCTTCCAATCTCTACTCGATCTCGCTGATTCTGTACGTCTATGTGGCGAAGGTGTCCCAATGACATGTCTCTTTATTGAGTGGCTTGTAATGATCACGGCTGATCCTCGGTCATCATCGTCATTGGATCCGTCAAACGACAAGACACTGTCATTTGGAAGAAGGCTTATACCATCTGTGTTGCGGGAGTAGACACTTGGAGACAATGGAGAAAAGAGTGGTCTTGATCTCGGAGATTTGGATGGCATTGGTATATTGGTGTACTGCTGTTCTTGCACCAACGTGCTAACATCTGCTTGTGTTAATGCTTTGGCAGTCGCTTGATCAGACTCAGGTCGGTGGGAGATGTTTGTTTGGGCTAGATTCGTGACCGCGAATGCCCGCTTCGTTGTTCGTGGAAAGAACGGAACAAGGTTCTCCTCCAATGGCGTTGTCCACCGACTCTTTGACTTTTGCACTCGCTGCTGAATTTGTTTGGTCGTTGGATTGATTACTTTCTCGGTGGATCTACCCGGAGTCAGTGAGTGTTTGTTTCTACATCGAATTAGTACTAATGATAAAATACATAGAGTGACATTTTAATCTAGGTGGCCACAGTTTTACGCTGGAGCTAAATAAAAAGCTATAATGTAGACTTACTTTCGAGAAGAAATTTTAAAGTTAATTGAAGCTAAGGTTTTGTTCTCATCTGCTTCCTTCCTCTCCGAATTTGTAGTAGACGATGAAGCAGCCGTATCTGGCCTTGGGATACGAACTATACCACGAACACTTGTGGAACGGTCTAGTAAATGAGATTGTTTCTGCTCAGAGGGTGTGACTGTCCGAATTGTGGACCTTATAGCGCGGCCGATAGATTTCATCGAGCTTGTTTTACTCGAGTCTGCAATGTTGTCAAGACAGCGGCGAGATGGTACTTGTTGATTGCTGCTGAAATTCGGCTGGCAGTCTCTACTATTGTTCGAGCGGAGTTTATGCGTTACAGATGACTCTGCGTCTTTATTTGTGCTTGACACGGAAATACCGCTCTCGCCCTCTGAGGTTTGCTCTAGTGCATGGGTGGCAGTCTGTGCAGACCTCGAGGCATCAATCTCCTTCATCAATGCTGAAAATACGCGCTTAGGATCAACTGGCGTCAGCGATTCCTCTACAAGGCTCTCCATTTGCATAGGTTCACGGAATGCCAACAACCCTGGGATGCTGGTTGATCTCTGTTTCGGTAATGCCGCAAGGGTATATTCGGTTTCGCTGCCGATGCTGTCTTTCGCTTCGTGAATGACAGTCAACCGCTTGATGTCACGTTGCATGAATGTGCCAGTAGCAGACGAGCTGCTCCAACTGGTTACCCGCGACGTCGATGGAAGGCTGATGTTTGTCGCGCTATGCAAGCTTCGATTGCTCCGATTGCTGCGACTGCTATGGTTGCTCTCACATGAGCTTGGCCGAGAGATTCCTCTAGCAGAAACTAGCCTGTTGGATTCAAGGGAGGGTGTGCGCGATCTGTTTCGGTAGAGGGTCGGTTCATCGGGACTTGGGATGTTGAAACTGTTGCCTACTGTCTGCGGTGGCTCAATTCGTGCTGCGTAATCACCAAAATAATCTCGGCTAGCTTCAATGTGTTGAATTGGGAGAATTGTCGCATTGTTGGGCGTTCTTAGGAAAACCTTCTTGAATGTATTTTTGATTGAGCCGGAGAGGGAGCGCTTTTCTTTCTTCTCTTTTGGTAGCTGAAGGCTATTCCATGTGAAATCTGGAGTGACATCGACAGATCTATGCTGTTTGCTATATGAAGCCCTGGCGGGCGAAGATGGTTCTCTCTTCCCTTTGGCTTGTCTCTTCTTGAATGGCGCGAGAAACAACGAGGGCCGGTGCTTGACTTGACGTTGCTGAAAATCTTGGAGGTACTTATCCCTCGCCTTCTCTACAGTTTCATCGGGGCCTATGGTCACGGGCAAACGGGGAAATGGGAGGGGTGATACTGTTGCGGGTTGGGCGGACGATATTGCAAGAGGTACCTCTAGCGTAGAATCGACGCCCGCCGGTGGTGGTGTGGTGAGGTACTTGGCTGGAAGACGCGGAATGGGAGATCCTGTCTGAATGCTGCTCGCGTAATACATGGATCTTGCTTTCCGTATTTGTTGAGAGGGAAGTGTTGACAACATACTTGTATGCTGTGATTTTGGTTGTGAGCTAGGACGTATGTTTTCGCTGGATGGAAGCACAGGTTGCGTCGACGAGGGTTGTCCTACGAGAGGGGTATCATAGCAAGCTAAGCTGTTCTCCGTGGAAATCCTAGATACCTTACGGTAACGCGAAGTATCAGCGGTTTGCAGTCCCTTCAGAGGCTGGTGCAGTGACCCAAGGCCGAAATCTCGCGGTGGAAAGTGGCTGCCCTGGGATGAGATTGACTTGCGGCTAGCGTTGCTCTTGGACCGCGAGAGCTCGGAACTGCGCTTCTTGGATCGCTCGGCCACCTCGGTTGCGTGAGCTCTGATAAAAGCTGTCGTAGCGGCCGCTATAGCATGCTTCTGGGCAACATCAGGATCCAGTCCCTCCAGAGCAGTCGACTGGTGGTGATGGACAGTTGAAGCCGACTTGGAGTGGCGGAGACGTATGCCAGCGTCGCTGGAGGCACGGGCGAGCATATAGGCGTTGGCTAGCTGTGGAACTGTCTAGCCGACGCCCCCGAAGAACAGAAAGTCGATGGGGTAGAGTGGGAGAGAGATGGATAAAACTAGTTTACCGTATTGTAGCTGTGAGAGGCTCTACAACCCTGTAGTAAAGGCTGTGAAGATCCTGAGGACGACAAAAGGCCACGCTCATGAGATGGAGGAGCAAGAAGCTAGACAGACATATTCTGGGAGGAGAGTGGGGAGGAGAGAAGGGAGAAGGGAGAAGAGGAGAGATAGCAAGTAGAGAAGGAGGGTGGGTTATTATCAGTGGGCGCAGCTGCCCTGGATGAAGGTGTGCTGTAATAACTTTACAAAGAAGGAAGGCGTATGTCGTTTGCGCTTCCATGGCCAGTCTGTCACGTGTATGCTATGAACATACAGCATGGCCTATTTCTGCAGGGGCAGGGACAGGGGCCGGGAGATACTAAGTCCAAGACACTCATAAGCAACCAGACGGGGGTCGTATACAATGCTGGAGCACGCAGCGGGGCTTCGTAGTGGCTATTCCAAAGGAAAGTTGTGTGGGATTTATGAGGTGAGCGTCGGGGAGAGCACACGTGATGTGAAACTGTGATAGTGTTGATCATGTAAGAACCGGATTAGGCTCACCGTGGTAAGCGCGTAGTGTCTGCGCTGCTAGCCAATAACCATTCAAGCGCCACCAAGACTACGCCCCCAAGGGCACCAGGCAACAGAAGTGTCTAAATGCAACTCTACTCTCCATTTAAACCTTTATCTATTTTCCGTGCACAGCTCTATGATATAAAATTTTCGACAATGGGAGCCTCCCAGAGCATCCCGGATGAACCCACCACCACTGACGCCAATGCATCTAGGGCTATTCGACCATATGGTGTCACCAAGGAGAGCAAGCACATTCCATGGAACCACCCATGCCGGATGCTCTACGAGGGGGTAGTTTCTCTCGTTCAAGACAACAAGTATGCCGATCTAGTCATCGCCTGCGAAGATGACAAATATCCAGTACATCGCGCTATCGTATGTCCACGCTCGCACTACTTCCGGGACTACTATGTCGAGAACGAGCCTAGGAATGACTTTGTGAGTCTAGATCGACCGGCAATCAATTGTAAATGACGCATGCTGACCAGGATAGGCCTCGTCAGCCACACCTGTAAAGATCTGGATTGACCCGTCCGAATGCGAGTCACACATTTTGGCTGCAGTTCTGACTTTCTTGTATACTTTGGACTACAACTCTGGTGGCCCCCAGGTTTTGACATTTGGATTGCCGGAATCGGAAACCCCCAGAGAAGTCGAATTTGGAGGTGATTTTCCCGTACAGCCTGACGCGGAGGAACCGTCTGGAATTGAGGATGTCGATACTGTCACGTCCAAGGTAAATACTGGTATGGAAACGCCTGGTCCTTCCTCTACCGCCTCCAAGAAAAGCACAACCCCACCCGACCCAAGCGAAGCCCCCAACGAGCTTGTCTTCCACTTTCAAACGTACATGGCAGCACAAAAGTTTGGCATCGAGTCGCTCGGTCAAGTAGCAAGCGAAAAACTGAAGAAGAGATTGCGCCTTGGGCCGTGGAAGAAAGAGATGATTCCATGCATCCGAGAGGTCTATCGGTGCGGAAACCGTGCCAAATGTGCCGACTTGAAAGAGGAGATTGTGAGCACAGCTAGGGCTCGATTTCGTGAGTTAAAGGCTTGCAAGGGGTGGGAAGACCTAATCCTCGACTCCCCGGAGTTTGGCGCTGAGTTGATAAGCCGATTATAGAAGCTTGTGCGAAGTTGTGGCGCCGCTATTAGTAGGTGCATATTGTGACAAGGAGGCAAAGGCAGTAGCGGCATTGTCGTGAGAGCTATAGCGGCGAGACGGCGGGCGTTCTAGTGCCGAACTGCTTCCCCGAGGGGATTCGGTATCCATGGGGTCATCAGAGTCCACTTCGGCATAGGTAGAACTTTTATCCTCAACAGAGATTATAAAAGTAACCAACCCCATGACCCCAAACACAAGCCCACTACCAAGAAACGGTAGGCCAAGCCACGGTTCGCCAAGGTCCATGGCCCATTCGAAGCTTTTGTTAAGCATTGGCCCGGCAATCATGGTTCCGATGCTCTCCATGATCGCAATGACAGACATCAACCGGCCAATATCAGGACTAGATTGACCGCCGACAACATGAATCGAGGTACTGCGCATTGCGGCGTTGAACCCCGTCCCCAAATTGAATATCAGGAGACCCATAATAAGTAAAGCCGGGTGGGCGGCGGCACCCATAATGAACATGGCAACAGTTGTTAGCACAATGGATCCACGAGCTATCCAGAGATCTGCGTGGTGTGCAGGGAGACGCAGGTACTTCAAAAGTACCATGCTCACTCCTGGAATGAAGACCATGAGGGCGACTAGATTGGTCGCCGCTCGGAAAGAAATGAGATACGAAGCCTGTGTATACGTTAGGTAAGTGCGAAAAAAGGTTTCACCAAGTGCGTACATCTTGAATTTTCCATGAGTATCTCTTCGAGGCATAACGAATGAGCAATGTCAACGATTGTCTCCCTAATCGATTCGCCATGAATGTGAATACTACCATGGCCAGCATGAAGTCATTCTTGACGAAGTCGAAAGCATCTTTGAAGTTATGCAGCTGGTCCTTGAAACCGTGGCCCCGCCCACGAGGCTGGAGCTCGACCTGCTCCAATTCATTGACATCTCTTGGTTCAGGTAAATCGCGCATGTGCAGCGTCTCCGGGAACATGAATGCAATGCAAATTCCTACTTGTTGAATGGCAAGAGCAAGGAGGAGAGGGAGCCAGTTGCCATATTTCATAAGCTGTGCGGACATTATGGGGGCTATGAGTTCTGCCACAAGTACGCTTGCTGTGAGGTATACGAAGATGGACGTCCGCTTGTCAGGGGGACATACATCCGACACCATGGTAATGGCAATGGCAACAGCGACGATGGGGCCACCTCCGAGAATGAAGAAGGCAGAAGAAAACCAAGTCAACTGTAACGGTAGATTTCGGAAGTAACCTATTTCTGGTGTTAGCATTCCGCCCTGACGCTGGACTCATCTCACAGACACACGTACAAATCAACAAAATCCATGCCGTCCCGAGCTGCAATCCCATACAACAAGTTACAAAGACCCATTTCCTCCCCCATTTGTCCGCGAGCGTCCCAAACGGCACAGCTAACAGTATCCCAGGAATTGCGTCAAACATGTCCTGCCACCCGAAAATCATTGCCATCTTCTGTTGTATCTCGTTTTCCTTGCACAGGGCTTCCTCGACAGTGCCATCAGGCTGGATCTTGCTGGGGTCATTCTTCTCGTAGTAGCGCACGCAAAGGTTGGCTTCGAAGAGACGCGTCTTCGGGGGCTCGGCGAGGTAAGCACCTATGTCGACAATAGCGACCAGGAGGAATACGAGGATGATGAGCACTAGCCATGGCTTCTGCTTTGCTGGTGGACGCGGAGGTATTGAGATCTGTGTCTCAGCGGCTGCGGGAGAGAGGAGGGGCGCGCCTTCTTCGAGCGAGGCTCGAGGCGAGTCCTGGGCGGTCATGATGCGTGGTAGGCGGGAAGTGAGGCGCGAGGTGTAGGATTGGGGGAGGGAGCATAGGACAAAGAGAAGAAGGGACTGGTCAGGATATATACTGGCGTCGTCAGCGCGTCATATTCGGAGAGCCGGCAGATAGCCGGCCATTTTACTGCGGATGGGAGAGAGAATGGGCGTGGCAAAGCACCGACGTGGCTGATAGCGGTCGGCATCAATGCCATCTCGGGGTTCGGAATGAGGTCTGAGACACGACACCGTTTCTATTTGCGGTGCGCACGGGCCACTCGTCATGCTTGCACATCCCGCAACGACTCAACCTCCATGCCTTACGCCTTCATCCTAGGTCTCTTGTTCAATCCATCTTTCTTTGAGTAATTTTCCATATGTAGTTCACTTCCCTCATTTACAGTACCGGAACCATACATAATCTCACACTCCAATGGGGCACGACAGTGACAAGGAGGCTACCTGCCGTCCTATTGACCCATCATCGCTTCTACCGCTCCTGCGTTCAATCAAATCAGCCTCGTTTCTGCTAGTGGTGAGCGACAAGTTAGAGATGATGGATTCTTCTTAGTCGCCCTGCCTGATTGTGCACCAGGGAATACGACGAGTGAAAGGTGAGCCAGATAGAAGGTAAGGATGGTACACTTCCACACCACAATAGAACTTACCCTAGAAAGCCCAATCGACCTAAGCATTCGTGGGAGCTGGAAATTAGCTAGAGTATCTCGTAACTATCTCACAAGACCCTTCCCGTCCCCATTCTCTAGATTACCTTTGTGTCCCACCTTATAATGGGCCCGAGTAGCGAGGCTGGACTCATGGGTCGTCAAGGCAGGGAAAGTTGAACTGTTAATCGATGAATCCGAGAATACTACAATAAGAAATTAAGCTCATAAGATCGAAGGAGAAGCAGTGAAATCAACAGTACGAATGGTGAGTTGATCATGGGTAAGCGGTGTAGTTTTGCATCTGTCGCTTTGGGAATATATTGACTCCAATTCCGAGATCTGCGGTGTATATTTGACGTTTATTTTCCAACTCCAAAGAGTACGTTATCGATCTTTTCCATGCCCATTCAACCATCATTCAAAGATATCATGCTTTGCCCTTCGGCATCCTCCTCTCCCTAGCGTCTCTTTGTCTCCAATCTCAATCATCTTAACAGTCAATTGTGAATTTTTTGTATTTCTGTTAATCGAGCGATGTGTTACATTCCAACTCTTCCGTTATGCCAGTGTTTTCTCCTGAGATAAACATGGAACACACCTCCACTACACAACCTGTACCTCCCAATATGGCCATCGGGCATGATGCGTCTTCTCTTGGAAAGAATTCGGCTCTTTACATCCTCAAATTACTGTTGTAGGGCACACCGTAATACGATCACAGGTGCAGTATCACGACACTAGCTTACTTTGTAGGGGATCATACTTCGACCTCCTTCTCATTCCTTCCCTTTCCCCTTCCCCATCACCACTCCCCGCTCCCTATCTCGTATTCTCTTCATTCATAACACTATCCATGAGAGCAACATTCTCTTCCTGCCCTCGGCTTCACCACTACTAGCAAAAGTACTTTCCCATCTCGGCCTCGTGTGGCTCACTGTCCACTTCAGCTTCCACGTGTGGTGAATCTTTACCTAAGGTTCACCACCCGGTCTCACCACCCGGACTCACCAGTCTAGGGCCCGGTTTTTACCGAAGTGTCCACACCAACGCGCAAACGCTCGCCCTCAAAATTCGCCAGCCACCAGCAACTCTCCCCTACACCTACATAATCTCTCCCCAAATCTTCGGTTGGACATCAATCCCAACCGCGTACGGCTCCAGTCAGCGTCTCATCCCACGCACAATACAGACCAAATACTGATGTACTTACAGCTTGCAAATTGGTGATAGGTGACGAATACCTTTGTTGCAATTGAGTCCTGTGCACAGACCAATTACTAGATCATTTTCTGGGACTTTCACCCTCCCGTTCTCTAAACCTGTTTACACCACAACAGCCTCGAAACCTTCCGTTTTCTCGACCTGAGCCTTGTGTATCTCTAAGCGGCCACTACCGGCACAGTCGTGCTCAAAACTCAAAACCTCGTGCTACCAAAGGCCAATCTTGTCCTGAGTCAACAACGCTTCTCACAACAATCTTCAGGCAGGTCATGTTTCGCCGTGGGCCAAATAGTCCTATTTCGGACACCATTCTCAGCGATGAATCTCTTTGTAACCAATTACCCCCTTCACTTGTTACATGCACATACACTAATGGGTGTTTTTACCAGACGGGTCCTCGATTGATGTCGAAATTCGTTCGCTAGTGCCAGTGCCGCTTGCTGTAGGCCCTCTCGTCCAGTTCACCACTAGTGAGGACTTAGATTAATATTTAATTTCTTTCCGACCACTAAGGTATTTCTAGGCCAGACCGTAAGCCCAACTGCTGTTTCTAGCACGCCGTCCTTGGTCGTTGTTGTCACTTCCGCTGGTATGTATTCCGTCACCCATAAGGAAACCCTCTACCCTGTTGACACATCTCAAGGCTCTTCTTTGAACCACAGCACCAACCATGGCCTGGAACAGCCAAATACCACCTTTCGGATTCCATTCTTCTTTTTCGCCGCAGAAACTCGCAACGCTATATACGAGCTAGCTTTGGGAGATGCGATTGATTATGTGTCGCTCGAGGAAGATCTGGTCAAGTCCGAATGGAACTTGAGATGCCCTGATGCGCAGATGACCTTCCAGCCGCGATCTCTCTGCTGCTTACCTAGTATTGCCTTTGCAAACAGTCAAGCATATGTCGAATGCTCTACTGTTCTAATTGGGCAAACATGTTTTGGAATCGCTTCATTCACTGACCTCTACTACCTAGCAGGCTTTTTGAACAGCCTTCCTGGATTTCTTGGGTGGCACTATGTTCAAAAGTTGGCATTGCACCATGTCGACCTCTTTGCATGCACTCCGTCCCGAGCCAGCGAGCTCCTGATGGTCCTCAACGACTTTCCGTCCCTAGGCGAAATCACAATTAGTCTTCGTGCCCACGCCTTCGTCCCGTCTAGTCCTCCGTCGATCCACCCCACCATGATCTTCCACGATCTCGGCCACCCCGTCAAGTCCTCCCAACAAATCGCCAGCGATCTCTATTTGGATAAATTGGTCTGTCTTCCCAACCTGCGGAAACTAATCGTGATCTGCGATCTCGGTGAGTTTCGTAGTGTACACTCCTCAGACCACATATGGTCATTGGGGTTCTATCTCAAGCAGTTTCCTACCTGGGCAGAATCTATTTGCCATATATGCCCAGAAACTCGGCTAGTTGGCTTTACTGTCAATATTATCAACCACTAGTAATCCCACTCGAACGCAATTTCAACAATTGCGCAAACTTTTACGGGCTTTATGAGCTTATTCTCTTTCAACCTCATCTGTGGACACTATGGAATTTCAATTGGAATTCATCCGGGCCTCGGTAGATATTGGTTTGGGGATTCTGCTCTTTCCTTTTCTCTACCTCTTTCTTCATCCGGTTGCCTACGTCAGACTTTACCTTCAATGGGTTTTTGCATCTCTGCATCTCTGCCTTTAAGTCTTTACAAGAATCTGGCCTACCATGACTCCTACCCACTTCAAAACATCTCTTATCACCACCAACATCTTATACCGTTCAATTTCCCACGACTCGAGCGAAATGGTGCCGGTTCAGAGTAGACAGCCAATGTACAACTCACGACCTTTTCATTTCCAATTGTTCACGGCAGCGATACTATACGACAGTACGGCATAGCTGTGCCTGTACAACACAAATCTGTAATATCCCCTTCGTTCCCACGACTCTGCGATAATCCCGAGTATATTTATTTGACAAAATCACACTTTCTCAAAAACCTCTAACTCTGATCGGCTACTCTCTTCGACTTCTTTGATCAACGATGGATGTACTTATATGTACAACATATGATCTCTGACTACTCGAACATGATCTGGATGATGGCTGGGGTTTGGATTTGCGTACACAAATGGTAGCTCTTCATTGAGATGTCGGAAATGTGCATTGTCCTATTGTAACCCCCAATTTATTTGTGCAGTCATGGAGAGGGATAGCTAGATAGACACCGATAAGAGTGGTAGATGGCCCGTACAGACAAATGTACTAATATATTATGAAACAACATACACGGCGCAAACCTTACAAGTGATATGAAGTCATAGTACTAATCATACATCGAAATTATGGGGTGAGATAGCAAAGTAATTTCCACATATAAATGCCCTTCAAGTTCGATACTTAAAAGGACAACACTCACTCCATTATCCAATTGCAGAAGAATACCCTATCTTAACTGCACGAATTATTTGTTCCATACATCCTTATGACATCTTATTTAAATTTAAATTTCCATACAATACATAATACTGGGTTTCCCGTCTTAGGTGTGTCTCTACTATTCCTAATTCACCCACGGGCAGCCTCCCATAGTAGTCCTTTTCTGCCACCTTCACCTCACCACCACCCTATGTCACCTGCAACGTCCGACTATCACTGGTACTTTCTTCTGTCTAATTTACCACCTCGCAAGCGAAAGCCGAGACCCGTAGCTTCGGAGTGAAGCCTCGCTAGTACCGCCCCAATACAAAAGGGTTTCCATTTACCTCCATTTTAATTTTTAAAACACCTCCCCAACTTTGCAACTTTGACTTGTTTACATCAATCCTCTTGCTTCTTCTTCTATTCACGTAGACGGTGTTTATTCTCCTTGACTCTCGAAAAATATATCCGCTTCTATTCTGCATTTCAGGAGGACTGAAAAAAGAATACCTGCTAACGAAATGGATTCACTAGACGCTTGGAAACCAGAAAACTTGTTCCACTGCCAACCATTGGGTCAACCAATCTATTCATCCCTGACGGTCCCCAACCCCCACACAATCCCCGGCCCAGGCAGGTCCAACTACAAGATGTTTGCACACAACGAATCCCAGTGTGCCCCGAGCAAGGGTAAGTATCATCATATTCACACATACTCTAACCATCCAAGCCTGATTTCAACTCCAGCTAGTTCGTCACCTGACGCCATTGACAGTGGTTTGACTACGAAGGCACCGTCTGATGGCGCGCCAACTTCATACAATCGTGCTGCTATGAGTGACAATTGGCGGCAGCAGCAAACCACGACACCGAGCAAGCAAGCGCATATGAGCACACCCTCTCGGCACACTCTTAATGGTTTTGAAAATCCTGAGCAAAATCAACGTACTCCAACTCACGAGGTTGTTCAAGAGAATAGGCATGGTGGTGTCGTGGCCTCTTTTCAAACTCCTCGTAGTGGTAGTCAGGCGCCACCAAGTGAGCTTAACTCTTCGTCCAGTCATGTTGGAGCCAGTATTAATATAGCTGTAGCCGGTAGTGATAATGATGCCTCCTCCTTCAAAGGCATAACCACCAACACCTCATTCTTGGACGACTCCCATAGCCCAAACCCAACCATAAATGCGGGTGGCCCTGTCCAAGGTTTTTGCGAGTCTACGAAATCACTTACAGCGACCTTCGTCACCGCCCGCGATGACCCGAATGCAGAACCTGGCCGTCCTGATTTTCTTATCGGCTACCCGACCTACGAGCAGAACCCAGAGAACTATTTCAACATCACCCTCCCACACGTGTCCAGCTTGACCTTTGTCATAACCTGTCTTCCAGACGCAAACTATTTCCGGCGTATCCTGAACTCACCCAGCCTTCCCGCCTTGAACCAGGCCGTGACGAGAATCGCGTTCCCCAATTTTCACTGGTTCTCTGGTGTAGCACATAATCGAACCGCAAATCCATCCCTACAACTCTGCCGCATGCTGCCCAACCTGCAAGAGGTAACGTTGCACTTCCACACCGCGTCCCTCACAACCTCGGCCTGGGGCGAACGGGAGCGCATGCGCATGGAAAATCAAGGCGCACTAGTCAAGTCCAAGGACCTACGTGTCCTGCGCCTCAACGACATCATTAGGAAATATGACCTGTCGAGTTTGTTTGCTTGCCGCAACATCAACACCGTACGACTAGTCTGCTGGGATAGCAAGGTTGTGCGGTTTCATTGCCAGAGCGGCGAGCCACTGAGTCCATTTCGGGATTTGAAACATTGGTTCATCACTGGGTTCATTGAGGGCGCGGGAACCCGGGTTGAAGTAGATATGAGCGTACAGTCGGAGTTGGAGGGACAAGACGAGGAAAAAGTGGAGAACTGACCATGATTTCCTTTCCGAGTAGGAGTCTTGGTACTCTCTCATGATATTTTCTTTTTTGGGAGAGCTATTGATACTTGCTAGATTGAGGTGGCAGTTGGCGTTGGGGTTGATGCCGTATGGAACTGCCTTTATGAGTTGGAAGCTTTGTATATTACGAGAATATGTGAACGTGGCAGTCATGGGATGCGGTAGAGGGCACATCTTGCTAGAAGGCAGTACTGGGCACCTTTCTCAAGCTTTCGCTTGATTGAGTAAATGCACAGTATCGCACGAGGTTTGGGTCTCGCTAATCTGCCTTGGCCAGAGCATATTAACTCTATGGTCCTATCCACACGGAATTCGAATATTGCATCTAAAGACTACAGTGTGTACAACGAACACACATTGATATTCAATAGATAATAGTATTCATATAGTGGACAACCTCTTTACAATTTCAAGTTCACACAGACGTTACATTTTCATTCCAGATTGGGCATTAGCATGATGGACTAGGTTGATGGACCGCTTGAATGTGGAATAAGAGACAATGCATAAACACTTCTATGATAAGACACTAGAATTCTCTCCTCTTATATGTAGTCATCTTTAACAATTATTTTAAGTGTGTTCTCTGTTCTGAGTGCCTCTGACGTTGTATAAACATGAGCTAGCTTCTAAAGTCGGTAGGGACAATAGGTATAGGCCCGTATCAACGTGTATATCGGCAATTCGCATGGGTTACATTTCTGAGATACCCATAGTAGTACTAACTTCGATAGTCTTTTAGTCGAAAAGTAAATGAGGTGTGTATATAAATGGGTGTTATGACGCTTCAAAAGAGGATGATTCAAAAACAATCGGGAGCGACGACAATCATAGATCCTAGTCGCGGCGAATAACGGATAGAATAAAGCAAAAATGGGAACATACGCATCCTGGAGGTCAACACGATTCTCACGTAGATCGTCTTTCACTTCCACCTTCTCTCTACGGCCGGATTCACTCTGAGTGTCTCATTCACTTGAAAGTCATCTTTTACGCACCTAGCACTATTTCTACTAATCCTCCGTTCAATAACGCAACATAGACCAAATTCAACACTGTGGTAACCAACATCAAGCAAGGTACGAATGAAGCACTTCATCTATGGTGAGGTGGAGCTAAGTTACTTCCATAGATATTCAAGTCTTGTATCAGTGCTAAGCGCCTGAAGTAAATATCCGTAATTGCATGCTGGGACCTTATAATCCACAGAGACCAACAGGTAACTCACAGTCTAAATAGGACGACACGGGCCGTACTCGACTCTCAACATGCCTTCTTTCATCATTTCCTACAAAGAAAATGGGACGCCCTTCATCGATCGGCCTCCCAGTATGCCTATATACGAATCTCGCTTTAGTAGGATTTCAATGAGCAGCTTCCGGGCTCACTACCTAGAAAAGAGAAAATACAAGCGCCCGCTGAAGTTCCAAAACCTTGCACAGGAAATCCGCGAAATCATCTACGAAGAGGCCATGCGTGCAGGCGGCCACCTCGACAAGCCACTCAGCTTCTACACGCAATACACAGGCTACTTGGCTCCAGTATGCTTCCAGAATGTCACCAAACCTCCCGTGTGCTTCATTTCCCGCACCGAACGAGTTGTCGCCGAATCGGTATACTTTCGCAACGTCACCTTCGACATTCGGGACATGTACACCAGTCTGTATCTCCAGAAATCACTTAGCCATGTCGAGTTCACAGCGCTTCGTCATGTTCAGTATGCTTGGTCTTATGCATATCGGATTGACCGCAGCCGTCTATTCGTCGATTTAAAGTTGCTTGAGAAGAGCTCAACCATCCAAACCGTCACGTTCCAGGCGTACATGAACAAGATCGAGAATTACTCTAGCAGCTACCCGAGCACCCCAGATGTAGACTTTGAGTCTCTATTTCACTGCAAGAAACTGAAGCAGATCAACTTCAACATATCGAAGAGTCAGGTGGATCGATTGAGGGGATTCCCACGAACAGCTATGGACAATATTGTTAATTGGTTAAAGAAGGAGTGGGCTGATCGTAAAATCCAGACAGTAGATATCAAGATCGTCTGGGATATATAACCGATTGAAAATCTTGGGAACGGTATGCTCGCCGGGAAGACACGACATTCAAGCGATATCAACCAATTTGACCTCATACCCTCATACAATCAGCAATTACGGTATTGAGAGACTTATAAAAGTACAATCGAAGTACTCGAGTTCCATTCACCCCTCGGGCTACAAAGTGAAAATTCGTCATATTGGACAAAGAATCTCTTCAATTCTCCAACGCCCAGATACTAGTGAGAAAGTAGTTAATATGGATGGGGGCCTTTGTTTTCCAGTAGTTGATATTCAACCTGATTCTGGAAACAGCTTTCATAGCTGCCACTGGTGAATTGTAAGCCCAGGGCTAATCAGGTACTGTCACGTGTATGGACGCTGACTAACCGAAACTGCCCTGTGTAAATATATCAGTTGTACAGATATACAAGAAAATTAGTCAATTCACCTCAATGATATCTTCCTGATGGTGATGCTTCCCCTTGTACATCCTGCTTACAAATTGAAATTCCCTGTAAGCTGGGGACCCGATACATGTTCTACACGAAGGCAATTCATTAGCACCCGCATTTTGTGCTTCTAGACACAATTCCTTCAAAGGCATTCAACTAATGGGACCTGGGAACATGCTAAGATAATTAATTTCCAGTTCATCTTCAACACCTTTACTTACAATGCAAAGTCGACCATGGAGTTTCGGAGAAAAGGCAACAACTGAACTATCTCTCCGAATTAAATCTCATAGGGTACGCTGACTACTGGTAAAGCTCGTTTCGCTAATTTTAATACCATTCTAACTCCACCAATGTTCTAACTACATCCTTTGCCTCCAAACTCAAAAACGAGCGGCCTAGAACACTATAGAAATACGAAAAATAGGAAGATCAAATTCGACTGCCAATCCTGTGCGAAGATGACCGGACCACCTTCTCGTTCCGCTTATTCCACTTCCCTTGACCCTTTGCGGGGTACATTTGAAACCCATCGTCCGAGACTAGCTATCCGAAACCTAACAACAGAGCTATTAAAGAGAGACACTGGCATCACAGATGAAGTTATACACCGATAATCTCGTCAATTTTCAATCCTAAACTTCGCTATCACATCCACCAAAATGTCGACAGCACAAAGTCTCCGCGAAAAACAAGCACCCATCAAAGCATCCTACCGCTCCGACCCTAGCGCTGCCATCATAACACTAAAATCTACTGGCTCTCTTGAGGCATCCTCTATAACTTGCAAACTAAATACCAACCCCTCCGTCAAAGAGGCGTCGAGGATCGCGGGGCTGCATCCGAAAGCCGGTGGGCCGGATCCCGACATCTCGGGCGAACTATGCTCGGGCGACATGCTATTGGATGCTCTTGTCGCATGTGCTGGAGTCACACTAAAAGCTGTTGCGACAGCGCTAGGTATACCCATCTTAGATGGGACCGTAGTAGCGGAGGGTGATCTAGACTTCAAGGGTACACTGGGTGTGGATAAGAGCGCATCGGTGGGGATGACCGGAATAAGGCTAGGTTTTGACCTTACATTTGGAGAGAGGGAAGATGGGAAGGAGGTCACCGACGATGAAGTCGAGAAGTTGGGCAAGCTGACAGAACGATACTGCGTGGTTCTGCAGACTTTGGTCAACAAACCAGAGCTTAGTGTGAGAGTTGTGGGGAGAGACGGGCAAAAGGAAGAAGAGGGTGTGTCCCGAGAGATTGTCTGGGGCCAGAAGTGTTAATAGGAGAATCTTACAGGAACGACCTGTGACAAGATAAAATGTTTCCTACAAATTTGAGTTTCTACCAACTTTCTGTTACAGCTACCATTTTTGGTTCTCATCCTGTCCCATATATTTCTAAATAGACTTTCAACCTCACTGTTTCGGTCTCATATGTATTACAGCCATCCTTTTCGCAATATATCGTATTCTGATTCCATTGTTTCACCGCAAAATCCCTATTCAATGACGATATTTAAAATGTAATCGGTTAACTCGTAGCTAAATGTACGACGTTGGCTGCACTCACAGCATGCGTTCCCAGGTAGATGGCGCAGGAAATGCCTATACCACTCGTAGGCAATAAGATGAGTGAAGGTGCCAGCCTTTATATAAAAATTCACAGTTCACTGGTTGCTTACTTCATTTCCAGCTCTGCCTCGTCCAGAAGCACTCAAATTTTACTGTTCTCATGTCATCGTGGCATGTCTCTCAAAACATCTCTTGTCATTGCTCGTGTCAAAACTGAGGGACGGTGAACACTTGTTGACCTCACCAACGAAAGCTATTGTGAAAATGAGCAAGTTTTGAGAAAAATACTCGAGCGATATTGAAGTATAAATTTGGCAGAAGGGAAAACTTTGAAATTATTTCCACGCATCTTTTGGTGCCTTGGGAACATGGTTGATTAATAAGGCGACATGCTTTCAGCCAAGGACAAAGTCGTACAGTTAATAGAACACTCACGGGGTATTTGTTTTTAGGTAAAACGTATGAAGCTTCACATTTTTACTTTCCTTATAATATTTTCTACTACGCCATACCCTGTAATGTTGACGAAACCTATTCACATTCCAGTTATTTCAAAAAGGTTAATTCAAAGTGAAAGAGATTCGGATCCAATGCATTTGTTATTTTAAATTATAATTCCTCGCGTCTTCTCTTCAAAATATTCACGTCACCATTCTGGCATTGTTCCATAACTACAGGGTGTATACTGCATACTAACTTCGTCTCTACCTTATCTAAACTGCTTGTATCATTATCTACAAAGAAACAACTCCCACAAATCGGACATGCAAAAACCTCTGCTATCCATGCAAAAGCTGGTGTGTCGCACTTTACTCATTTGAGGACTTCTAGAGAATTGATTGAAGGTGGCGACAAATAATTGGATCTCGTTTCTATTTCAATTCGGGGAGCCTTTTAGTAGGTAGCTTAATTGTGGTCTTTTATTGAATGAACGATATGAACTTGAAATATGTGTCTTAACGCCCTTTGTAATGAATTACACAATAGTATTTACTTCCACGCATTTTGAATAAAAGTTCATTTTAAACCAAAATTCAATCATATATCTGACAACTAGCAAACTGTAACGACTGACCATCTAACTAAACTGTCCCCTATCCCAATTATGGAAAAGGTCCCCATGAAAAACTATTTCACATCATTAACCGCTCGGAATTTGCGAATTTCACCTCCATCTTCTCCATGATACTAGTTCTCCATATGAAGGTTCATGAACACTCAAAGAGTGTAAGATTTCCACCCAGGGTTCTTCAGATCATAATAGGCCTCGCTAAGATATCCTTCTTGGTTCGTGTACCCAACAATCAAAAAATCTCCAGCTTTGGTTCCGTACAACACGTTCGAGTCAGCAGCGATAGGGAACCCAAGGTTGCCACCACTGTTCCATGTCCCACCAATGAAAGCAACTTCACCCAAGGTATTGGACGGAGTGATGAAGTAGACGCGGATCTACATCAAATTTACTAATCAGCACGTCGAAAACTAATATGAAGCCAAAGGTTGAGCAATATATGAATGACTTACCTCAGGGTAGCTTGCCTTCGGATCAGTCCAAGTGATCGCCGCAAGCGGCGTATTCTTGCGGGTCTGCCCGGTGAACATGTAACCATCATTGCTGGGGAAGCTAGGTGGAGCCCCGACTGAAATTTCCTTGATGCCGATGTTGCTTTCTTGATGGTAGATGCGGAGAGAGGTAGGGGTGATGTTGATCACTGCGCTTGAAGTTCCTCGCGGGATCAAGACGGCACAATAGGCCGAAGTGACTAAAGTCAAAAGAATCGGAAGTGTGAACTTCATAATGTTGCTTTGCGGGGTTGGAGGGTTTGGATGGTGGGTAGGAATCGATCAGCTGTGTGAATACTCGGGTTGATGATTTTATGAGTGGAATTTTATCCCCTTTAAATATTTGACCCTCTGAGTATGCTTCAAAATCACTGCATCCAAACACTTGAATTGATATGTCGTCCTCTTTGGGACAAACGCCACAGTTCTCCTCGAAGACCTGAACACCTATGCTGTGCAACAATGCCAAATCAATCAGCCTAATAATCGGGAGCTGAACACCAACATCGTACTTGACAATATCATCTCTCTGTCGAATGATTTGAACGAAGTCCATCGTGAACAACGGTGCATATAATACAAGAGTGAAAATGTGGAGCTGGGTATACGAAGCTGAGAGACCAGCCTTGTCCGAGAAGAAGCTGAAGTTAATTTATGAAATGCACATCGCACACCGACAAACAGAAGTGACTGCTTTACCACCACATGGTAATGTTGGTAATAGTGTTCTTAAAATAGATATGGCTGAAATAGGCATTATAAAGGCCACGGTTAATTTAAACGGTCCCAAAATCGGTCTTAGCACATCCACACTAGCCTGTTTAGCTCTTAGTATGATGCTTAAGGCAATCTACAGAATTATGTTCTCACTGTAGTAGTCACGAAAGCAGCAATAGCAATTTTGCATAGCCGTTCTCACCACAACAATAGAAAAAGCCGACGAAATCATTGCCATCAATGACTATGTACTCGCATGTCCTTCCTGTGGTTTTAGAACCCCTTTTACTTTTTAAATATAAACATGACGTATTTCGATCAGTTTCTAGGGTATATATAGGTGGGTGACTCTGCGATCACAGCGAAATGGGAAAACGATCAAACAAATAGGGTGTAAGAGGATGAAATGGCCTATCACAGTATCTTGATATTCCTAGTGATGTCTTATAATGCTTTGCGGTTATCCTACCTGGGCTTACGAAAATGAAACCAATAGTAGTAAAACTCTAGCACTGGAGCGATTCTATAGTTGACGGAAGGAGAAACGCCGATTTGTGTGTACACATTTACCCCTAATTACCACAAAGTAGCAGCACTAACAATGTTTAAAGCCCCGCCTTCTCTACCTTGAACCCACCAGGCATCAGATTGGTGAATACCTTGGTGGGATCATACTTCGCTCTAATCGCCTTCAACTTCAGTACATTCTCCGTTCCATAACCTTCAAACACCTTTTGTCCAATATCCGCGTCATTCAAGTACACATACTTGACAGCCAAATCCTTTTCTGCTAGCTGAGTTTCAATCTTGGCATTGAAGTTCTTGACAAGGGTATCAATTTCAGCATCATCTGCGGCGTTGCTCCACGAGATACTTTCTTCAACCCAGAACTGGGGAATAGGTTCGATTCCTTGAGGCATGTTCTGTGACTGCTCGGCGAAGGTGCGGGTAACACAGTTGTACGCAAGGCCAGAGAAGAAGCCTGGGACGCGATTGGCGATATCACTGGTCTTCATTGCATCGAGCCATGCGTCGTGAACAATGTCCATAGCCTCGCGAGTTGCTTTAATCGGCATGACTCGGAACTTTTGGCGAAATCCGTAACCAGGGCCGCCTGGCTGGAATGCTGGAAGGAAGGCCTGACTGTATCTAGCGAAGGAAAGAGGTCGCAGGCTGGAGCTTTGATTCACCGATGGAAGAACACTGCTATTGGTGAATGTGACGAAAGGACCGGAAGTTGGGGCTACGGTCCCATTATAAAACAATGAGGCTTCATAGCTGGGAACAGTGGAGCCTGGTCCCCATCGCGCTACTGGAATAACAGCCGCAGCAGTGTCTTCATCGCCGTTTAGGGTCATGTCAAGAAGGGCATCCAGGTACGCATCCTTGATGGTATCAGATTCTTCGAATGTTGCCTCGGCTCGTAGAGGGTCGCCAGCGGGGAAGGTTTGAAGGTCAAATCGCGTTATGAGAGCATAGTTATTACCACCACCCTGTAAGGCCCAATAAAGATCGGCAAATTGGCCTTTGGCGGTAGCTGTAACAATCTTTCCGTCGGCAAGGACGCACTGAGATAGGTAATTAGCCAACCCGATTGAATAGCAGTAACACAGATGCCTTACCTCATAGGCCTTTATCTTCCCATTCGAAGCTGCTAAACCATGTGCGTTGCTAAAGTACGAGATCCCTCCACCCAGGAGCAGGCCCGGAACACCTACCGGTGGCAAACGACCACCAACTACTGTGAGATTTGATCCATCTAGATGCTCCCATACATTCCCCCATCGTGGACCGGGTCCAATAGACATTGTTTGCTTGTCATCTGATAGCTTAAGCGTGTTGAGATTGCTGCTGGAGATCTGAACACCAGTGGAGTTGATGTTGGCGGCATCTGAAATTGGCATGTGCCCTCCACCACGCATGGCAAATGGCGTTGAGTAATTGGTGAGGGTTTTGACAGCCCATGAAAGATCTTCTGCATTTCGTGGGGCGAAAATGCATGCTGGCCCTAACCAGGCTGCTGGCGACCAAGCCACTGCTCAACCTGTTAGCTATACCCTAAAGGCAGAAATACATATGCCCGTGACATACCCTCATTTTCCTTGTCGTATCCTTCATCCGACGGTAAAAAAGTGAGGTTGGAGAACTTCTGCTTCAGAAGCTGACACACTGTGGCAGGGTCGGAATGTTGGGAGAAGGGTTTGGGGGTTTTGTTGATGAAACCCGCAAAGCTAGCAGAAGCCAGAGGGATCAAGGCGAGGACCAATGAATGATGCATGTTTAGTGTTTCTGAAGTTGCTTTAAGTTTGGCCAAACGAACGACTTGAGGTGGAGTGCAGGAGCCTAACGGGGTGCCCTCTTTCGACTTAAGTATTGACATCCCCTTCTTTTTTTAAGATTACCACGAAACCAGTCGATGGCCATGGATGCGGATCTCCCGGACGATTTCCTCGCAACCTTCACCAATTCCATCACTCAGCGCCTCTTCCATGACGAAAATGATTATGAAGTGCCTTGCAATTTGGGGCTGTTCACGCAAGATGAGGCTCATCCCAGACGTCGGGCCGATCCACAGAAGCTAGAGTCAGCTCCATCGGCGAATATATAGGGAGATGTGGCCCTCTTGGATGCTCAAGTCCGAAAGAGAATCCCCTCTCGATACGAATCTTTACGAGAGCCCTAGTGTGTCTGTTCTAGGGCTAGCGTCGTTTCAGCCCGATTATGTCATTGGTCTGATCCCCCGCATTTATCGCACTCGCACTCGCACTCGATCTCGCACTCTGCGATCTACCACACCCGCATCCAAATTCTCCGCTCCAACGTCTCGTGTATCTCGAATTCGGGAGGATGCCGCGTCTCGGCTCGAAGAAATCGCGCCACGGATGTCACCAATGCAAGGCCAGGCGCGTCAAGTGCGACGAGAAGTGGCCCTCTTGTGGCAATTGCACCAAATACCAGGTCGAGTGCAGTCTTCTCAATGCCACGTCCTCGCCAGGTCGCCAGCCAAGGACTCCATCTATAGGCGACGCCTCCAATACGTCGGGAAGGTCTAATGGTGTATCGGCATCGCCAAACTCCTCAAATCGAGCGCATATTCCCGCCAACGGCTGCGCGCCTTCATCAATGCCCCCGTTGGACGACGTTACCGGCAGCTGGATGCAAGATCTCGAACTCATGCACCACTACACTGCCCACGCATTCCGCACCCTTCCTGGTGTTGACGAGGCGCTGGAAGTGTGGGGGTACGCTGTGCCGCAAGAGGCGTTCAGGTACCCGTTCCTCATGCACAGCATTCTTGCCTTCTCAGCCCAACACCTCGCTTTCACCAAGCCTTCACTTAGCTATCAATACCGCTTGCTTGCCTCGACACATCAAACGGCCGCTATCAACCGTTTGAACCAAGCCCTGGGAGACGTCAACTCTGAAAATTGCCACGCTTTATTTGCTGGTGCTTCTTTGATCACTCTCAACACCTTTGCCGACGCAGGTACATACACAATAGATGCCTTGTTAGAAATATTCGGTCTTCTCAGGGGCCTAAATCTTATTCTCAACACAGCGGAACAGTTGATCGCAAACGGCCCCTTTGCCGTGCTCCTACAGCCGAGTGCGGCACCAAACCCCCCACCCATGCTCTCCACACTACTCGCGGAGCTTCGGGTGGCGTGTGAATCAGGAGGTTCTCCACCAAACTGTCCCGAAAATGTAATCCAAGCCACCATAATCTTCCGAGACACGCTCGACTTCGTCATTGGACGGTCGTCACACCCTGAACTACGAGCAGCAATGCTCTGGCCTATCAGATTGGAAGCAACATTTATAGAGACTCTGCGGGCACAATCACGCACCGATCCAGCAACTTCGGCGCTGTTTCTGGTTTATTGTCGAATGTTGGAATATGCATCTACAAAATGGTGGTTTCTATCTGGCTGGCAAACAATATCTCAGCAAATACAAACGCCTCCATATTCCGCCGGAAGTCCTGCTCCATCGTTTACAAACTGGACTGGAGACTCGCCGTCTACTCCTTCACAAATGCAAACATCTTAATCTCGATACTCTGTCTCGCCGCCTCATTGACATACCGATCATCAACAAATGCTGAATGCGGGACCGTCATTCCACCGTCTTCTACCTTCGAATCAAACTGCGTGAACACCATTGGCTCACTCGGTGTTTGGTTTTCGAGGAAGAACCATTCCTGCTTCTCCGAGTATTTGACCTTGGCAAGCTCAACCCAGAAATTCTCGTTCAAAACCATCTTGTTCGGGATAATTTCTTCCTTGGGCCTAACCGATTGCCAGTTCATGACAGCAAGCGGATCTTTTTGGATTGTTTTGAGTGGACGCCAGACATTGATTATCATGACGCGACCAGACTTCAACGTAGCCAGTTCTGTCGGGTCACGGAACAGTGTTGCGAGTTGGTTCATTGCACCAACGGTTGTGAAATCGGTATGTACGCTGTGCGCTGGTGCCTTGTTATCAGCGCGCTTAGAGGGGTCCTCGGCTAGGTTCCGAATCCGATGTGTGAAGATGTGCGTTCTATACGCGCCAGTCAACTTCTTCACCAACTCTTCCGTTGCTGGCAGCAGCACAGCCTTGATCTCTTCGTCAGTCGTACACGCTTCGAGTCCCTTGATTTCGTCCTTCATGAACTGGAATCCATTCTTTTCAAGTGTATATTTGCCTTCTTCGCCACGCACATTGCGGATTGCAAGGGGAATCGATTCTATCATTTTGCCATATGCTTCGAATTTGGCCTCTGTGCCTGGAATGGTGAAATCCAAGGATTCTATGGGTCCAGCTGTGCGGTCGTAATAGTTCAACGTTGCTTTGATGTTGTTATTACTGGCCTCGGTCATGGTTGCGGTTGCGGTTGCCATTTGTGTAACTGAGGTGGTGGGGCAGGCCTGGGGTGTTGAGGGAGAGTCTTTAGGCTTGTAAATAGTGGAAAACAGGGAATGGTTATCAGTTATGGCGGCTGTGAATCTTTTAGATGTCAAGGTCGTGAAAGGTTATTCTTGTTCTACCCCTCAAAATCGGCGCTTCCTCTCCTTCCTTTTGAATCACGGCAGTCAAGGATCATCGGATTCGGACTCGTTCTCTGGGACAATCTGCGGTCGTAATGGCTCTTGGTACCCACCCACGCATGTACACGTCCAATTTCGGCCTAAGCCCAGGGTCAAAGGTGTGGCTGCAGGTTGATTGGTGGCGTATTCGGGCAGATCCTTGGGATTTGGACAGGGATATAACTCGACAGGGGGGGAGTGCACGTTGTGCCAAGTACGAGGCCAAGAATTATACATGATAAATTGTTAGGGCAAGCTGGGCTAGCATGATGTCAAACATGTAGTACCCTTTCTCGACTAACCTTGGGATGTGAGATTGTCATGTTTGCAGTAGATTGCAAGGTGCAGCCCCAAGCAATCTTGGGAGAATTAGTGGTTCAACTAGCCTACAACCGTATAGGTAGTTTTCTCTCACCATTCAAGAACGTCCAGATATATGACCTTTAAACCTGTTTGTAGTATTCTCTGCCAACTTGATGTACACTACAGTGCTGGGATATACACAAACTCTACCGTGCAAAAGATGACTTCGCATCCTTTCTCTGCGTACTACTTTTCCTTATCGGACCAAACCTAATCCCCAGGGCCTATCAAAAGGGCCGCTCTGGCGAGCGTATCGATAAGAAAGTAAGCTTCGTCGGTAATTACAACGGAACCCTTTGCACTGCCTAAGAGGATATGTACACGTACATGTGTGTGTGCATGTGTGAAAAAAAGCCTAGAATATGACAAGCCGAGTAGAAATATGCAAACGCCGATCTACACCTAGAGAACGCAACGTTTCTAGAGCCCCGTGTAGCATCGATGTAACTACATTACGTAGGTAACCACTATCGTTGAGGCAAATGCGAATGCGAAAGGGACAGTAAAGTTTCGTAGTCGCCGCCGCCGCCGCCGCTGCCGAGGAGGAGCCAAGCACCGAGTCACAACGAGGGGGGTTCGGACTCGCGTTGCGTTCATTATATGC
>JAAZQE010000409.1:0-25865 GCA_013620735.1 Clavariopsis aquatica | reverse complement strand
TAGTAGTAGTAGTAGTAGTAGTATTGGTATATGAATCTTGAATCTTACCTGAACGGAACCCAAACACTGCAGCACTTATTTCTTGACCAAATCTTCTCCACTACCTATTTCTTCACCATACTTTCCCCAACACACTACCCAGATCTGATAGAATAGAATTATGTAATTTTGATCCAGCCTCCCCCCTTTTGTATACAAAACTCGCCACTTTGGTTTTGGCCTCATGCATATCATTCCATATTCGCAGCCCGAGTAACGCCAGCCAGAGCTGTATGATTAAACCCCCCAATCTGTGCTCCGCATTCTGGACACCGTGCCTGCTCCATTGGCATACCGCACTCACCAATCGCGAACTATACAAAGATTAGTACATGGGTTATGAGTAGAAAACTCCCAACTCTTACCGGATGCCCATTAACACAATTGTACCAATGCCCCGAATGAGTCGCAATCCCCCCCGGCCCTGACAACATTGCTGTCTTAATCGTTGCTAGCTCATCCGCCGTCACCTCCTCATACCAGGATCGACGTAACAGCTTGAGACTCTCCTCGACCGCCTTGCCCAACTTATCCGCATTCTGGAAAGGCTGCTTGCAGCTCTCAAGCGCCGTTTTGAGGAAGGCCTTGGCTTCGGCTACATATCCAGTTGCTTTGACTCTATCACTTTCCTGCGATAGACCAGAGGATTGATACATTCGTGATATTGTGGCAAAATAGATTGAGGCTTCAACGGCGAGCTTGGGGATGTTGGAGGTGGTGCTTTCGGCTATGAAAGTGCGGCATGATTTGAGGAATGGGGTGATTAGTATTTTCAGTGAACCTTCTGGGGGTTTCTTGTCAGTGTCGCCGTCATTCCTCATCGTTTGCGCGATGCGGAATTTGTCCTCAAGTATTATGGATTCGGTTCTGATCTGGAGAATTCGTCCACCTAATACGACTCGGCGATCACGCTCGACTAATGGAACTATTTCATGTATACTTAACGATACAAATGCGTCGTCAAGGGGTTGTGGCCGATTAGCTTTGATTGCATGAACAGTGGCTTCGTGGAGCTTCTGCGCGGGTTGGTGGCGATCTGCGACCTTTCTAAGGAACAATGTGATATCCTTTCCCAATTTGAGCGATTCTTCGTATCGACTTTGAATCTTTTTGCCCTTTGAGGCACTGCTACGTGCATCTAGTACTCTTGCAAGCCTTTGAAGCCTTGGAAGTCCATTATTGATGGTCTGAACAGTGCTTGTATTCTCAATCCGAGACCTTTCCAGCTCTTTCTCAATGGTGCCCGCCCGGCGTTCAAGATTTCTGAGTTCCGCCTGCCCATTAATGAGGAATCGTTTTGAAAGCTCATCAATAACTGCCCTGTTGATTACACGGTTGAATCTTTGCGTGACGTACTGTCTCACTGGAAGTTGACAGTCGGGACATCGAGGAATCCTGCCGGCGAAAGAGCCAGAAATTTCCGTAAGCCCCACAATCTGCCCAGTTTTATTGTGTGTGTATACATCGCTCATACCAATCAGACCGTCAAGGCTCTCAGCTGTGAAAAAGTGCCCACAACCAAGTACAACTATAGGGGTCTCATCGATTTCAATCTCAGCGTAAGTCTTCATTTCAAAAAGATCAACCCGGCTATCTTGTTTTGTAGTACACTTGTGGCAGAGCATTTCTGGACATGTTTCACCGCAAAGTCCAGGGCATTGGTGCCCGCACTTTAGATTCTTTGAGCATCGGATGTCGCAAGGTAAACGGTTACAAGGCATAGAGCAGGGCATCGTGCAAGAACCTTGATGTTCGCAACTCCACGTGCAGATTTCCACGCAGGGAGCGCAGGGTTCATGACACAACGTGGTGCACTTGGAATGTTTACACCGAACTTCACAAGGTGCCGAACACGTGCCACAACTATTGCCCTCGTGGCATGTTTTGCGACAAGTATGATTGCAGGCCCCCATTTTCCTTCCACATATCTTGCGGCATGTTTGATGGGTTGGGGTTGCCTCTCTAGCTTTGAGCTTGCATTGGCTGCAAGTCCCAGGACACGGGTGGCCACACTTCAGAAGCTGAGAGCAAGGTGTGGGGCACTTGTAACTCTCAGAGGTTATATCCATAGAGCATGAAACTTGCACTCGATGGTTGCATCCAGGCACTATTCTCTCCACTTGTACGTTGCAAGGAATCAGACTCGGAACCTGTGCAATATAGCAGTGTATGCCGGATTTGGAATGACCGCAAGGAAGTTCAACTCTGTCGAGCTTGACAAGGCACCTCCCACAATCTTCTCCACATGTTGTCTTTTGACATAGATGTTTACACGGGTCATGGAGGCGTTGGCACGGTTGTGGACACGAGAAAACCTCGTGCATTCTTTCAGCATGACATCGGGCCTGGCACATATGTCCACAGTCTGGGAGACGCCACGGACAAGCTTCACGGCATCCACCTTCGGGACTAAGCCTCGAGAAATCATCTGGCCGGGATACTTGAATTGGCGTTTCCCGATGGCGGGGACAGCAGAGCTCCAAAACCTTTCCGACCGATTCAGCATCTCGAAGGATGTCAAGAACCTTTTCCCACATGGTAACGTGCGAGTACGTGTCTGCGTTGCCGAAGAGATACATTCCGTGTTGGGCTCGACTTAGGAGGACATTAATACGATTTGTGGTTTTCAAAAATCCGACTTTGTTGCCATTGTTGCTCCTCACCAGCGAAACAATGATGACTTTAGCTTCTTCGCCCTGAAAATTATCGACAGTTGCCACTCTCAACAAATCACTCAAGTTCTTCTTCTCGAGGGGTTTCTTCCTGTGACTGCCAACATCTTTGTTCCCGTTCAGTGGTAAATCATCCTCCGAATTTTCGAGGCCATCTTTCGCTAGTGCTTCTTCATCCCGGTCACTGAGAACAATTTCAAAATCATTTTGCATGGCTGTACGCAACTTCTGGAGCTGTCCAGTGTATGGTGTTAGAACTGCAATATCGCTGCTCTTGTATACTCCCTGACGAACAATATGTCGAACCATTGCGTGCACCATATCCACTTCCCATATATTGGAGTGAGATTTGTGATGCATTTCCGAACCTTGGGTCTCTTCAAACTGGTCGTGATCAACCCAGAAGACATTTTTTCGCATACCGATCACATCGGGTAGTATAGCGGTGCTGGGGTGATTCATTAATCCGGGATAAATTGTTTCTCGAATCAATCTTGAAATATCCGGACGCATACGTCGCTGAACGTTGAGCTGGGCCACTGGTATTCGGAGTCTTCCGGGCTCTCCAACCGAGAGTCGTTCAAACTGACTACGATCTAATTGGTACAGCAACCCTTGTCGACTTTCAAGTGACAAACTGAAATTGTTTATCTGCGGATGCAGTTGTTCATGATCACCAATCTGTATGAAATGTTCCGCAGCTGGGAGAAGTGCGGATATCATATGGGGCTCCATAACCTCTCCCGACTCTTCACATATGACGACTTTGCATCTCACACGCTGCAAAGTGGCTATCCGCTTAGCCAAGCCCGTAGTCGTGATACCGATCACGTCTGCGTTTTGCAACACTCGTCGGTCTATCTCATCGTGTACGTTCATTATTCCCTTTTGAATACGCTCCGTCTCCTTAACTCTCTCGAAAATGTCGTCGAGCGCAATATCCCGAATCTCCCGAGCCCAGATACCCCGGATCCTGCCTCTTTCGGCATATGACAAAGAATGAACATTTTTCTCTGCTTTTTGAAGTAGAGCATCATCTCCATGTGACGTTGACGCAGACTCTTCAGCTTTACCAGCATTAGATGGGGTGTTTCTTTCAGATGCCCAGATTTCAAAAGGATGACGACCAACAAGCTGGTAGCCTTCCTCATCTATCTGTTTGAATTGTTTGTAAATCTTTTCATGGCTTCTGAGAAGGTGACGCTGTATATTTTCCCAGTCGGCGCGCTTGGCGCCATGTACCCTTCCTAAACTTCCCCGGATACGTTTGCTCTCCTGTTCTAAAGCTTCATATGATTTGGCCAAATTGTAGCTTTCGGAGCGAGTCTTTGACTCGGCTTGAGCCACTTTCCGAAGATTGTGATCTTCTAACAAGGTAGAATGACTTTGCCCCCCGAGACGGATGATCTTTCGGATACCTATTCCAAACAAATGTTCGAGAAATTGATCCAATGCATGATTTGTGTAACAACTCGCTCAAAGTTAGTCTATATGTCTGAAAAGGTTAATCGAATTACTTACACTATAACAATCGGGCCCAGGTTGGCCCTTGTTTTGCATTCCATGAGGACTTTCATCAATTGAACACCAAGATAAGACTTTCCGGTTCCAGGTGGGCCTTGAATGAAGGCGAATTCACGAGAAAGTGCTGCAAGCAATGCACGACATTGGCCAAGATCTAACTCCGTTCGAGTTTCCAACTCCTGGATAATGTCTGGGTCGTCAGCGTCCAAATCCGGATTAATCAGCATATCTCCGTCACCAAGTGCATCCGACTTCAAGATTGGTTTTAGGGAGAAACGAAAGCCACCCCGGGCATATAACGGTGGCGGGATGTTTGCTTTTACAGCTCTGGCTAATGGATCAATTCTATCAGGGAGTATCCACTGTTTAAAGGGTAGTCGCCCTAAACGATTCATCTCTTGAAGATTCGCTAGTATCGGCATAAACGTAGCTGGTAACACTCCAGGAAACTCAATCAACACTCCTCGCGTCTTTTCGCAACTAAGGCAAACAAGGGATTCGATATCTTTCTGGTTATGTCGTGCTAATTTTGCGGTGATAGTACATTGACGTTCCTCATTCGTGAGGCTACGCTCTTTTCGGTTGTCTGTCTGTCGTACCGTGACAATGAAGAAAAGATGCTGCACGATACCTCCCTGTAGTGTGATGAATGAAAGAAGTATGCCCTCGCTGAATCGTCTACAGTCCTCCCACCACTTGCGTCGTTCAGACGGCGATTTCCCACGTAGGTTTTGCAGCTGTGGAAAAGATAGATTGACTTCTAAGCCACGCCGCTGGTCAAAAGAAAGATAACTGATGTAGGAATTGGTGTAGTGGTGAGCACGGAAGTCGCCAAAACAGGGGCTTGGATTCTTCAAAGACGAGGGGTCTTCTGCTATGGCATGCATGAGTTTCCCCAAAGCGGTTTCGAGTTCCCCGAACGTGTCATAGCGGAGGAGACGGAAATTGGTGTCAATGTGGCGTTGGACTGGGTCAATGAGAAAATGAGGTTGGTTCTTATCTGTAGACGGCAGGAAATCAGGTATGTCAGCCAGTATTTCCTCGCGGGTGGGGAATATCTCCATCTCTGAAATATCTGCTTTATCGTTGTCATGTCTACCGCGGGGAATTTCGATGCTTCGGGGGTAAGAGGATATGGCCGCGGAAGATGGTGGTAAATCCTGCACTTCACCCTCATGTGCCAGCAGTCCATTCGCGCGGTCCATGACCGCACGCATTTCTCCAACATAGTGGGTTACCATCATATAGGTTTGCGACTGCTCTTGACTGATCATCTGTGCCACATTTTCGATCGCATCTATCAAGGAAGGCAAATCCTCATTGAATCGAGCTCGTGATTCCCTCCTAAGTATCTCGCGAAGTGCTAGAGACATTGCAATTACTGCCTGCTCCGCTAGTGTGGTAATATTTGGTGTGATTATGTCTCCGTGTGCCTTGGCTACAGTTTCGCAAAGATGTTGGAAGAACGGAATGGCGCGCGTACCGTTCGCTCCGGCGATGAAATTATATAGACTGCCCACAAATGTATCGATGGAGAGGCAATCAAGGATTGCAGGATGAGTAATAGTTTGAAGGAATGGTAGCGATACTTCGATAAATCGGTGGTAGTCTGCGAGCCGAGTTCGCATGATCATGATGTCCTTGAGATGCCACGGGCCATAGTTCTGCTCATTGTCAATGTCTCTTGCCAGCATCTGTTTCCAGTCTGCTTCATCTCCGTCGAGTATCTTCAGAGCACCACTCCACAATCGAAGGGCTGTTCCATCGTCATTCGGCCTTGGGGGTGATTTGAGAAACCTTTTCCAATAATTGTAGTCATCTCTGGCTTGGAGCTGTTTGGGTGTTTCATTCTCTCTTGGTCTTTTCTCTCTCTCCGATGGCATTTCGTGAGAAAACTTGCATGTTGCCCCGAATTTGCAAACCCCATTCCGTTGATAGAATTGACACACTCCACGGCTGTCAGGCTGTTTCCCTGACGCTCCACCCCTCCCCCCACGCCAACTATTTCCTCCACGCGAACTATTATGGACGCCTCTGTTACCTCGATTGTTTCTCCGGTGACTCATATTATACCCGAATTAGTGAATACACTGGTAATCTCAGAATATTTTGGTCTGTTTTTTTGTATGTTACGGATGTTAATATTGTACTGTCGCCAGTCTTTGTTGATCCCGCGCAACAAAAAAACGAGATAGCAGCGGTAGATTAATTTCAACTCAGACGACATATTTCGTCAGCTGGTCGCAGACGATCAGGCAGCCGTACAAGGCTCGCATTGCTTATCGCAAAAGTAGAACCCAATCTGCATGCACCAACAACGCGGACAAGCATAAACATGCCATTCCATCCACTTTGATTGCTCTGATTGGAATTCAGTGCATGACGATCCACCAAGGTGGTACCTAATTAACCAGTAGCGTATGTCCACGACTGCTCAGCCTTGTAAATCTGTTCAGAGGTGAAGAAAAGACAACCTTATAAGGGGTTGATGGTAGTATCCAGACAACTTCCTATCAATAAACCAATCTTGGTGCGGGCTTTTGCAAGTGTGGCTGTTTGAGTATCACTTCAGAATGGCTCTCTGGGTGCTATCCATGGGTGCACCGGACGAAGGCATGAAGTAACCACCTCTCGGGATGGTTGGCACCAACGCGGCAATGTGGCACAGCATCCCTTCCCCGCTTTGCGCCATAATCAAGCTGATAAAACAAGTCCTTTCCACGTAGATGCCAGATCAATTCATACAGAACAATACAGAACAGTACAAGCAGTGTGTGGCCAAGCCTGTTGTGTTCCGAGGCTGAGGACCTACATATTTTAGGAGGTCTGTGGAATCATCTCAGCTTTTGGCAAGGGACCCAGTGGTTGTGATTGAGAGGTACTAGGGAAAACCAACTAGCCGCACATGAATAAAGAGTGCTACCATGAGTGTATCATTGAGAAAGTCCAAGCGTCCGCACAGCTGCAGGCTTGACAGCAACACGCCTGAAAACTACAGCTTAGTGTACTGAATGACATTCCCAAATTACACAATGGCAGGTCACAATAGTAGGTAGGGAGGGCGTGTGCGGTTGTTTTGCCCTAGTAGTAGACGCAAGGCTGATGATGACTTCTAACATAGTCATATGTCCCCAATGCTTCAATAAGGCCGTATATAAACATTGTAAAGTAGCTAGGGCTTAACGGTGGTACGGTAGAGATGGGACATTGTCACGCTTTGGAAAGAGGCCCTCTACAAATCAGACGCGAAGGGAATGCTGTAATTATAATCTATACGGGTAGGTGGGAGAGGTTCCGAATTTGCGAAAGTGGACACTGAACATAACTGATAAGCGAAGTTCGATGACTAGCGTCACGGAGGGCCTCAGTGACGCATATGTATGAGGAAAGTGTTAACGTACAAGTAATGTACTTCAAGGGAGGATCTAAGATAACTAGCAACTGGGCACTGCGGGATCCGAAATCCTAGATCGATAGTTTGGCAGCACATCATCATTAATAACGAAGTGTTCTATTGAGTAGATAATTTGTTTTGCGTAAGGGAGATTGCATACCAGAAGAATAATAATGGAGCGCATGACTTCTCAGAGTGGAAACGGTTGCATGGTAGTAGTATCCGAATAAAATATCAAAGCTGTGAAGGATGGACGTGAACATGGGATAACTAGTAGTAAACCAAGGACGTTACTGTTCATTATTATCTGAAACTCCTATTACGCATACTTTACACCCACTCTAATTAATTCCGTCCTTAAAACGTGGTGAAGTGTTGATATCTACACTAAGGCTGTCTCTAAGCCTGCACTTTCGAGGTTTGTAGGAAGGTTTAAGGGGGATTGCGATTCAGGAGACTATTAGAAGGAGCCATTACTACATTTATTTCTTAACATGATTAAGGCGTGTATAACCTTGTAGCGCTAGTCGAAAGATTATAATCTCTTATAATGCACTTCTTTTCTTTGACATCACTATCATAGATACCAATGCTGCAAGCATGACTGGAATGATATAGAGTAGCAGACACGTGTCGAGCCAAGCATCGAAATTTACAAACCCTCTAATTGATCTGGATGGATGGAGATTGAAGTCTCTTTATAGCCGCTCGATGTCGTCGTGGGTGCTGTGTCATGCCGCGCCGTAGTCCCTCAGCGTGACGTGAGTTCCGCACACGGAACACATTCCGCACATTCCGCACTACCTAGACGCGATCCCCGCAGGAAGGTCCCAGGTGCCGATGCTATTTGAAGAGCGAGGAGTAGCCACTCCACACACTGAAAGAATAAGAAGGGGAGAGAGACGCTATTATCGTTCTTTTGCGTGTTACGATTTCTAGCCTTGGAAGGAAATAAGTCGAAATCGAGCCGGAATCGAGTTGAATTCATCTCACGCGCTGCGTCTATCGTCATTCAACCAATTCGCTATTTATCTGTGCGGGGTGGACGACGCCGCGTCCTCTTCACACAAGAGTGGCTGTATCCAATATGATTTCCATGATCGTACCGTTTCTCTCCAAGGAGCTACAAGAGCATACTGTCCGAGGTCTAGTCATAGCAATCCTCGGTATCCCACTCACCTATTTCCTCATCAATGAATACGTACGTAGATCCACACGCTTAAAAGCTTTCCCCGGACCACGGAACTGGCCGCTCGTAGGCAATATCCCGGACATTAAGTACAATGCTTCAGAGAAGTACCGGCAGTGGGCAAAGATATATGGGGACGTATACCAGATTCAGTTAGGGAACGTGCCAGTGGTGGTCGTCAATAGTGCAGAAGCGGCAAGGAAGATTTTTGGACAGCACAGCCAGGCCTTGAGTTCTCGGCCTGTGTTTTGGACTTTCCATAAGGTATATTTCAATAGAGAGTCACGGTACCATGTCGATGCTGATCATGGCATAGGTCCTTTCCAACACGGCGGGAACAACCATCGGCACGTCACCGTTCAACGAGTCTCTTAAGCGGAGGAGGAAAGGAGCAGCGTCAGCGCTTAACAAACCTTCAATCGCGACTTATATCGACCACCTTGATATCGAAACCAAAGACTTCGTCAGAGAAGGCCTCGAGCTTGGCAAAGCCGGAAAGGTTGGCGTGGACCCAATGCCGATGATTCAGCGGCTATCGCTCAGTCTTTCGCTCACGCTGAATTGGGGGACTCGAATGGGCAGCCGAGAGGACCCCATGTTCGATGAGATCACCGAAGTTGAAGAGGCTATTAGCAAATTCCGCAGCACAACGGGAAATCTGCAAGATTACATCCCGGTTCTGAGGCTGAATCCTTTGAGCTTTGGTAGCCAGAAGGCGAGAGAGATGCGCAAAAGACGAGATGTGTATTTAAAACGGTTGAACCAAGACTTGGATGATCGGATGAAGAGAGGGGTGCATAAACCGTGCATCCAAGCCAATGTCATTCAGGACAAGGAGGCTGCACTGAATAAGGAGGAGCTGACGAGTATCAGCTTGACAATGCTGTCTGGTGGCTTGGATACGATAACAACTCTTGTGCAATGGAGCGTTGCGTTGCTGGCTCAGCGGCCAGATATCCAGAAGAAGGCTTTTGGCGACATCCGTAAGTACTACACAGATGCGGAGCCGTTATGTGACGCCTACGACGACCAAAAATGCGGGTATGTGGTTGCGCTGGTCCGGGAGTGCCTTCGTTACTACTGTGTTCTTCGACTAGCGCTGCCCCGTGCAACAGTCAAAGACATTACTTTTGAGGGGAAGCTGATCCCAGCTGGAAGTACCATCTACCTAAACGCATGGGCCTGCAATATGGGTATGTCATGTCTTTTCCACCGTGGCATTGGTATACTGACGCCAAAGACACACAGATCCGAAGGTGTGGACTGACCCAGAAGTGTTCCGCCCTGAGCGGTGGATCGAGCAACCAGATGCGCCGCTCTTTACATATGGTCTTGGATATCGCATGTGTGCGGGCTCCCTGCTTGCCAACAGGGAGCTGTACCTGACCTTCTTGCGTATGCTGAACAGCTTCGAAATCCTGCAGGACTCGCAGGTCGAGACTCACCCTGTTTTAGGTAGTGCAGATCCGACGAGCTTGGTAACCATGTGCAATCACTACAAGGTCATCTTCAAGCCCAGGAATGAGAGTGCATTGAGGAGGGCCCTCCAGGAGGTAGAGGAGAAGACGAGATGATTTGGGCCATAGCGGGCGGCATTATGGTGCAAAGAGGCCATTGCAGAGTGCATTGTATAGTTCTGTGCCGTTCAATTGATTGAATGCTACAGCCGTGTTCGTGGTGTGTTCGTAGTGTGTTTGATGAACGTGGGTCGAGCAGCGGGCCGCAGCCCACCAGCGATTGGCTGGTTCCGCCAAGCCCGCACTAATGCAGTCAAGTGCCCTTGTCAGCCACGGAATGAAGTCAACAACATGTCCTCAGGCTCAAGATGTCTTGGAGCGCCTCGCTGAGCGTGGCCCTCTGAGAAGACACGCATTGAGGCTTGTATTTTCTCACACTTAATTGCCGCGGTCCTTTGCTGCGCCGTCTGTTCCATCTGTCACTGCGACACCCTCAACAACTTCCCTCGTTGATGCCAGTTTAGCTCTTCCTTGACAATCGAATCGCATGTCGACTGCGACCGCATACCTACGTATACCGCCATGGTGTAAGCCGAGCCGATGCTAGCTGGAGGACGAACCACGAACCGCGGGTGGCTGCAGGAGGGTGTCATCAGAGGCAGCATGCTGGGCAAAACGATCCTCCCCAGCGACGAGGAGCGAGGGAAGAAGGACGACGACCACAAGCGGGGCTCGACCGCGCGGAGATCAAGCTGGGGATTTGTAAAGAGGCCGCTGCGATGGCGACGGCGGCGCATTTTGATGGCCATTGTCGGCATATACTTGGTCTATTTGTTCATCCATAACCTGCCACTTGAATTGGAACAGCTGCAGGGACGGGGTCAAGCAATCGTGCCAGTGGCAGATAACATCGAATCTCATGGCCCGCCTCCTGGAGCGATTGTGCCGTCCGACAGCGGGCCACTATCCCATACCTATGTTGGACCGATTAAGTTCTACAGACTATCAGCGTCGCTTCACGGCGCTTCACACACACAGGGATTCTACGCCTTGAACCGAAACGTTCTGTTCGCCATGTCGAGCCTGAAAAGTGCCGCTACTCTTCTACCGATGATTTGCGAAATGTCCAAATGGAGCAGGAATTGGGTGCATGCCGCTTTTATGGGGCGCGAAGATATTCCGCTGGCCGACCTCCTAGAGATTAATGGAGTGGATAAAGAAAAGTGCCCAGTTATCTGGCACGACGCAAGACCAGATTACTCAGAGTACAGCACTGATTCACGTGCCGAGTCGAGCGTTATAGCAGCATTAATGCATATTCAGACTTTCATCCATCCTCAAGTGGTCATCATGGACGACTCTTCTTTAGAAGATGGCTTCTTTACTAAAGCTATTCGATCGAAAACCAAAGCGCTTGATATTCCATTGATCGAAATACCGAAAGACCGGTGGCAAAGTCTCATGTGGATAACGCGATTGGATGCGGGATCACTCAGGAGCTGGCATCGTCCTACTATAGACATCTTAATCCAGGTACCATCCGGTGCCTCTGGTGGACTCATGCGCCTGCTCAGATCTATTAAAAATGCCGACTATAGCGGGTCGAAACCCCCACAGCTCACAATCGAGCTACCCGCCGACATTGATAACTCAGTGAAGCAGTATTTGGAAAATTTCAGGTGGCCCCCGAACCAAGATAACCCTCTCACAACCAATCAGTTAACAATTCGACGTCGGATAAAAAACCAGCACTCAACTCAAGAGGATACTGCCATTCGATTTTTGGAGCTGTTTTACCCTTCAAGTACAACAAATTCACATGTCTTAATGCTATCTCCTCAAGCAGAACTTTCTCCAGTCTACTATCACTATCTTAAGAACGCCTTACTAGAGTACAAATACTCCTCATATGGCGAGGACGACAGTGCCAACGTCATGGGCATCAGTCTTGAATTGCCCACGGTTCTACTCGATGGCATATCCAAACTAACGCTGCCAAAGCCGGCCGATATGCACACAGAACGATATCAAAAACTCTTTCCCGACACCTCGAGCCCCCAATTCCTTTGGCAGGCACCGAACAGCCACGCAGCATTATTCTTTGCTGACAAATGGGCGGAACTGCATTCCTTCCTCAGCAATCGTGTTGCAAAACAGCACCAGGCCCCAAGGGTTCCCGCTAGACGCAAGTTGGTGTCCGAGACATTCCCTTCATGGACTGAATACATGCTCGAGCTAATGCGGGCGCGTGGTTACGCACTCTACTATCCTGGAACCACTGGGGCGGCATCGCTCGTGACGATACACAACGAGCTTTACTACCCCCCGGAAGAATTTTTATCGCCCCCAGCTCCAAACCAAGACTCGAGTGCGGAACCCCCGCCACAGTCTCTAGACGAACCCTTCCTGAGGGGAGAAGTAGCCCCGCTGCGACCTAAATATGTCGAATCCCCTGTAATCCCCGCATCACGTCCGCTTCACCTCGCTCTTCCCTTTGAAGGTGATTTGCCGGAGATTCCTCACCTCCCACTGCTGTTGTATAATGGCCATCGTGTGCACCCTGGGAACGCGAGTAGCATTGCGGTGACTTACGCCAACCACTTCAGAGAAACGGTGGGTGGGTGCAATATTCCGAAAGGGAAACAGAGGGTAGTAGAACCTGGAAGTTCGAGGGATTTATTCTGCTTTGGAGAGGAAGACGAGTATGATTGGGAAGACGAGGTTATCATTGGGCTGGCCACCATTGAGAATGAGAGTGAATCTGTTAGCCCATAAATGACACCCTATGTACCTTCAGTCTGGGTACGATAAATAGGAGACGAGGATAATGGGTGAATGGTATACGCGGTTTGCATGCAAAATAAAATCTACATTGGCGTTTGGTGTTGAACTTTGGGCCCGGTGTTGGGAATACAGATATTTCCTACCTATAGAGATATCGAAATATGGGCAATATATCCAATTCCGAATTGCTTCACAGTAACTCAAGTCCCAGTTGCCTCCCGACGATCACGTGCACCAACACGTCGCAGCGCCGACCTCTTTGCATGGGGAATTCTTACTTCTTCCTTAGCCACGTAGATGCCTCTTTGGCACATTAATTAAAACAGTGCTAAAAGGTTACAATAAGTATAAATGTCGTTTCTGCACCTAGAATGGTGTATCTAGAGGCACCAGAGCAATGCACACCGGCAACCTTGGTCACCTACGCGGAGTTCGCCTTACAATTACGGGGTATAATAGCTAGAATGCTTCCGTAAAATAGATGTAAAATCCCTTATTCCATATAGAACAACTGAGATGATATTATTTGTGCTGATGATATTTACTGTCATTTAGGCATTCACTCACTAACTTGACAAGCATACATGCATATACATCCTACAACAGTCACTGCTCGGGGACTGTATATACATGGAGTTATCTTACTGGTTAGAGACTAAGATGCAAGAGTCTCTCCCCCTCCCCCCCATTTCTCGCAGAAGAAGGTGAGTATCGTTGTGCTCATGTGTACATGAGAAAATCTGTGGACAAACGATGTCTACTAAGAGAGCATGCATAACATGCGATTTTCATTTTAATATTCGAGATTGTCTCTCAAATATCCCGATCTAACAGTCTTAGACTTTTCTGTTTTATCTAAAACGTTAATTCCAGGTATCCAGTCCAGTTCCTTCAATTGCGCCTGCATCCTAAAAAGGTTAGCTTTGGACTGAACAATTCACCGCCGGTTAACCTGGACTTACCAAAAGTTCCTGGGGTACTGTGGGTGACATTACTGATTTCACTGTCTCCGCATAATCACCATACCAATATTTTCCGCTCGTTCGCTTCGTAATCTCGTCTACCACAGCGGTTGCATAATTCGTAGTCGGCATTCTTGACATTCCATCCTCCCCACGAGCGCGAGCGGCAATAGTACATTCAATGCGCTTGTACAGGGAGTCCTCTGGCAGCGCATAGTCACCAAAGTAAGTCTGCCCTTTTGAGATAACCGCTCCAGTTACAATCATCATGACATTCGCACCAAGCGGCTGCACTTCAAGACGCAGATGATCTGCAATAATTTCGAGTGACCGCTTGGAAGCTGAGTAGGTTCCTAGAATACCTTAGCATCTAAACCTGATCATTCAACAGTGCCGTCGAGTACTCAAAAAGACTTACCCATCCAGGGAGTGTTGCCGTAGCCCGATATGGATGTGACGAACACAAAACTGCCTTTGGCTTGGATAACTAGGGGAGAGAATGCCTGGGTGACCTCCAATGGACCCCACACGTTGGCGTTGAACAGATCCTTAGTCTGCTCAATATTCTCGTCTAGGATAGGCATGAAGTGGCTTTGTCCAGCATTGTTGATAAGGTAATCAAGAGTTCCTCCAGTTTCTTTGGCCACAGAAACGACTGCGGCTTTGATCATTCTTGAGTCAATTATGTCAAGAGTCAACATGGTAACGTTTGGGAGGTCCTTAAGCTTGGATATCTTGGTAGTATCTCGAGCAGTCGCGAAGACATGGAAGCCTCGCTGCTGGAAAGCGAGCGCTAAGGCAGACCCGATTCCGCCATCGCTACACCCCGTGATTAGGACAGTCGCAGAAGTCATCGTGGTTACGTGAGGTTATGTTATTTCCCAAATTTAGTGTGGAGTGGAGAGTCGTAGAACAGGAGATCAGGTCGAGAACATTGGAACCGGGGCACAGCGTGGAACAATTATTTACAGGGAAAATAGCCACAGACTTGGAGGTACACGTAGCACCCAATTTTGGGACTTACACACCCTATTCATATATACAGACAAGGGTGAAATGCAATAATGTGGCGGGGTTTTCAGCAATGCAGTTGAGAAAGCCCAGACCCAAGCAACTCTGCTGTGGCTGTTCCACGTGGTACTGGTATTTCAAAAGACGTTATTACAGCAATATATCAATTTCTCCTTCCTTTAATGAACCACAAAAAATCATACAATCATGTCTGAAAACCCTCTAGCCGATGTGACCCCCGAGCAGTTGGCAATGATGCCTGCGGCGAACCCACCCGATGGTATTTTCCCAGACTTTGAAAATCCTCACTCAGATGGCCCAAAACGAATCATCGCTGGGGTGTTTTTTATGACATTCATTTACGACTTCGCAGACGTAAGATGTTATATGAAGGTTTTTGTTCAGATGCATATTGGGGCAGAAGATTGTAAGGCAGGTGCACTATCGTTACCAAAAGCTAATATGATCTAGGGACAACCTTTATTGCAATTTTTGGTGTCACGCATTCTCCATATATAATGTTTCCTGACTCATGTGTTTAGGCTGGTACTACTAGCTGCTACATGATTTGGTCTTATTTGCTACTACTCCATATATTGGATGTTGTTTTGCCCCCAAGTTCAATTCACCATATATAGTACCTCCAATTCTAATACGAACTGACTGAAGGACTTGGAGATTTACGATCGCTTTAGAGTGAAAGTATCAATATCTACTTCGTTTTCGGGGCTGCTCACCACAGTCTCAACAAAGAGGAACTACCAAGTCAACGATCCTTCGTGTTGGATCAAAACAAGAAATCTTCTCAAAGCACTTAGCAAGTGGACTTCTCTATTTATTTAGAAATGTGGCATGTGATTCCACATATGAACGAAGAAAATACCCTAAAAGTGATCCCTAGCCCCACCGATCGCCATTTTTCACCTTAACCCTGGCCTAGAAAGAACGAAGTAGTCGTCTTTAGGTAAGCCATTATCTAAAAACGGCCAACGGTGGGGCGCGTACGCCGCGAAGGTGCAGTTCAGCCTTGAGAACCTCTGTCCAATGGTCCAATATGGAATTTGAAAGTGTAAGCACTAAGATATGCAATTATTAAAAACACTTAAATCTAGTCAATACTCTGGCAGAAGAACAATAATCCTGGTCCAGTTCCTCAATTACGAGTGTATTAAGCTTCTGTATGCCGGTAAGATCTGCACATGTTTCACTTGCTGTGATAATCCATACACATACACGTTTTACGGAGACCGAATATAAGCAAGGGTAACGAAGTCGCTATGGATCACCGTGTAGATTCGAGGGACGGGTCCCTATACGTAGCGCGGATGACACGGGGCGGGAGCGGGTAAAAAGAATGCAAACGTACATAGCTAAACATGTGTACAAGTAATTAGAGCTCGGGCGATTTTATGTCAACTTCTTGAAAGGAATTTTGAACTTTCTTATAATTCACAAACGGAAGACCGAAATTTACTAGACTCTGTACCATTACTCAAACATACTATGTCGAGTATTAGTTTGCTTCTTGTAGCTTTTCAAAATCTTGCTTTCTCAAAAACTACCATTTTTGGAATTGGAAGTAGTGTTCTCGCTCTTTTAGTGTGGAGAATTTGGTCATTCACTGTAGTACCTTTTCTCAATCCCCAACGACCAAGAGTACTACCTTATTGGATTCCAGGTACGAAAGGTCTCCACGTTATGTTATGAAATCACCAAGAGACTAATAATAGTAGGACTTGGTAGCCCCCATTGATTTTTAGCTTGCTCTACCTCAATACTAATGCCTCGAAGGGCATGCTCTGGCGTACGTCATGGACTGCAATGCAGTTCTAGAAAGAGGGAGGTAAACTTAGCTTCCACCCATTTCACAATTCCCAATTAGTCTAATTCAACTGGTAGAACATTTTTGAAAGATAGTAAAGATCCCTATACTATAATACTTGCCGGAAAGCAGCTCCATGTCGTTACGTCTCCCGAGGACAACGCTCAACTGTATCGAAACACGAAAACGGTATCCCGGGATGCCTTTGTGAAGAACATCATGATTTCGATCGGTATTTCTGACGATGGAGTTGATAAGATGCTTGCTAGTCTTCCCTCACATGGTACTATTAACGCTTCAAACGCAGTGGAAGCTGCATTGGAATATCACAAGAGACAACTCCTTCCAGGCAATAAGGAGTTTGACACGATACTACAAGACAAAATGATCCCTAGTATATCTGAGGCACTAACACTAAGGTATATGAAAGAGCATTTGTCGTGCCAAAAGATCACAAAAGGAAAGCGAACAGTGTCACTACTAGAAATGTGCGAGAAAATATTCATTCGAGATACTGGAGACGTGTTCTTCGGAACGAACATGTATAGAAACAATCCGGATTTTCTCGATTCTTTTATGCTTTGGGAACGGAAAAACTGGAAGATTCTTTTCGGCATGCCAAAATTCATGTCTCATGACATGCTGTCTGCACGAGATAATATCGTAGCCCATTTTGTTCGGTACTTCAGGACACCACTTCAAGAGAGGAATGATGCGAGCTATTATGTCAAAGCCACCGAGGAAATGCTGCGTACCATCAGCTGCAGTGATGAAGACATGGCAAGCATGTTCATGCTCCATTTTTGGGCGTAAGTGCCGTTTTCGAAGAGTTTTTACAGTCCATTAAATACTTCGAACTAACATATGAAAGGATTCTTGGAAACATATATAAACTTGCGTTTTGGGTGACCGCTCACCTGGTATACAACCCAGAGCTACTTGATTTCATCCGCACGGAAGTCCTACCTGCAGTTTGTGGTACTCAAATCGACGAAGTATACATTTCTGAGAAATGCCCAAAGTTAGATTCGCTTATCAGTGAAGTTCTCAGACTTTATGCAACCAGTGGGTTAATACGGGAGGTACTAGCGCCGACCATAGTAGGAGGGAAGACATTAGAAACCAATAGCTTAGTCTTGGTAAGCTATTTTAACATTGAACTACATACCATTTTTCTAACAAAAAAACTCATACAGGTACCGTACCGTGAGTTGCATTTAGACAGCAGCACCTGGGGGGATAATCCTCTCGCATTTGACCCTGAGCGTTTCCATGTAAATCCGAAGCTCCAGAATTCCAAGGCCTACCGTCCGTTCGGGGGTGGAACTCAGCTGTGTCCTGGTCGATTCCTCGCGCGACGTACTGTCGGATATTTCGTGGCTTTGTTGGTCACTCGATTTGAGGTTAATGTCGACAGAGAATCCACTTCAAGATTTCCTAGGCCAAACCTTGCAAAGCCGGCTGCAGGAGTTCCCCTGCCTAGAAAGGGTGATGATATTATACTATCATTAAGAGAATGTCATAATACTATAATGGAGTAGATGAAAGGATCGGGTAATCTTTGCAACCCAAAAGACTTTGTTATTCTTTAGCTGCTACAATAATTTATTAAATAAGTGTCTTCTATGTGCAAGGAGCCACTCCATTAATGGATTGCATCATACGAACCCTTTACATAATAACTTATTGATATATACTGTCTGCAACTCATAGGAGCCGGCAGGCTTAGAATGCTCCCATCTTAGAGGACTGATATATAATGGAACTGTCAAGATACTAGTTCTTGTTTCACTGATTTTCATAGAAAAATATCCAGGGTTAGTAGTCTTTTCTAGGCACAGAGAAGAGGGTATGGTAAATGCCACTGTGAACTCAATATGTCGCCTGTTAAAGGGCATGACTTCACTGAGATCGTATGAATTTCATTCTAGCTTGCTAGAGAGTAAAGGTAGCTAGGACAATCCAACGAGATACCCTACTTTTAGTTCACTTTTTTGCAATGGCCTCGATGACGCAAATAACGGAGAAACAGCACTCAAACAGTTGAGAGAGAATATTCTAAGAAAAAAAGCTATTGCACGCGCACGCGAGAATGAGAGAGAGGTCTCTAGCCTATAGTGGAAAATGCCAAGACACTAGTGGAGGGCCATAGAAGGCTCCTTCTACAGCATTTCGATGCATACCAGATGAGGCTATAGGGCAAACTTAATACAATCTTCAGGAGGGACTCCTCAAGAGGCAATGGAATTTCGTAATTAACACTAGATGGATTGAGTTGTCTTGTGGGAAATCATAGCAAGGGGGTCAATGAGGCCACTGAGACGTAAAGGTAGGAAGGTACATAGCAAAAGTAATTACGACATTTTTCGGCAAGCGTATAAACGGAGGTGACGATATTCGAAAACTAAGAGTAGAAAGCTGACTGAAATTTTGTCAACCTGTCTATAGAAAAGACATGAGAGGGGCTGGCGAAGATATCGAAAAACTATGGAACGGTTGGAATCAGAGGAAAAGGGAGTAGAGTCAGTGATCAAAATGAAAAATATAACGAGGAAACCCGGTGACGGAAAGGGGAGCATTTTACAAACGCCAAAGAAGTCACGTCAAAAGCAGAGGATTTTGGGTTGAGGAGCGATGCCAGAGGAGGTTAAGCGAGCGTGCGGAACTAACCCTGAAGTGGGAGTCCCCGGGCAGAATTTACCACCAGATGTTCCGGCTGCCAGAATCAACCACCACAGTTGTCTACCACCCCAATTGCCCCTCTTGCGCCTCTGCGTTGTTCCTTTTTCTCCGTCGGTCTTGGGGCAGCGTTTTCTTGAGTTCATTTCATTCTCTGTCGATATACCCTTCCATACGTGCTACCCGACTTCACAATGCTCGCGCGTGCAGCACGACGAAAACTGCGACGAGATGCCTTTACCTCGCCAGACTACAAGCTCTCTGCACAATTGACGCTCCCATGGTTATGCCCCGCACAGATGCGGTGGGCTGCCAGCGTCGGCACTATCACCCACGATGCCGTTCGCAAACAGAGACTACCGACCAGTCACTCCCCCCGCAACGACACACGCTCACTCGCCACGGCCGCTGACGTGCGGGCCGCCGAATTCGCACCCTACCCTCCTCCAATACCTCGCGCCACCCTTGGTACCGTACTGCCGTGGGCATCCTCAGTACCATCCTCAGAATTAGCCCAGTTGCCATCATGGGAGGGCTCGAGACCGCTCGTTATTCACGACTCTTTGTCAACAGCTATGCCGGTAGGACCTATACGGTTTGGCATTGGCGGCGACCCTGTTGAGCTCCACCAGAACCTGCATGCCTGCATCAGAGTCGGTCGTTTGGACCGCGCCATGACAATTGTCCAACGGTTGACGGATATGTATAGCCCTTCTTCGCCAGAAGTCGTGAGCGCCCACAACGTCTTTCTCAAGGCAAAGCTCAACTTTGCTCTGCAGAATCCGTCTGCAGATTCCATGGCGGATATTGAAGATTGGTACAGCACCCGCATGATCCAAAAGGCATTGGAGCCGAACGCGGACACATTCGTCACCCTAATACGAGCATCCATGACACTTCAAGAGGCGAAGCTACAGGAGGAATCAATACGAAAATACTTGGCTTTGGCACGCGAGTGTGGCGAAGACATCGTGAACGAAATCAATGACTCGGCCGAATTTTCCTACGAAGAATGGGAAAGGCTGATCAAGTCCCAGCCACATGAATTCATGGAACCTCCCCCGGCCAAGGAAGTCCACGAGGTTCAAATTAGTACTCCAGCAGGTCACGCGAGTCTGATCCATCACGGATTACTCCCCGACCCCGCTCATGCCCTCAAATCGGTAGAGCAAAAGGGATTCGGTCTGGACAGCTTAAAACAAGCCCTCAGCCAGTTTGAACTTGGAAAGGGCGTTCCGTATCCTCATGAAATGCCTGGCACTCAAGCGGACAAGGATAAAGCCTGGGCCTACTTGCGCCAGGTTCAATTAGAATCCGACTCAACCAAAGCAGCGCTGGATCGATGGAAGGCAGAGGATGCTATGTTGAAAGACATGGGTATTCATGGAGTTCTTCAATCCAAGTCGATCCAGGCGCTGATGTGGAATTGGTACTCCTCCCTCTTCCCTCTTCTCGAGCAGGAGATACAGAAAGCTAAAGAGGTTATGTCTGCCCCATGCAAGGAGAACGCGGCAGATCCATGTCACATCTACGGTCCATATCTTGAACAATGCTCACCTGAGAAACTGGCTGCTCTGACGGTGTCCAGAGTTATTTCAGCATGCGCACAAGGTCAACGCCAAGACTCCACCGCACTCAAGATATCTGTTCTTTCCATCAATATCGGTCGTGATGTCGAGAATGAGATCAACATGACTGTCGAACAGAGGACCGGTAAATTTATAAAAACGCAACGCAACCGGACCCGCAAAGATCTGCTTCAACGACTACGTAAAATCAACAAGACGAAAGCTGCTCTTGCAAAACAGGTACAAGGACCAGTTGTGCACCAGCCGACTGACGACATGACTCGCGCCGAATTTCCATTACATGTCAAAACCAAGATTGGAGCCCTGGCGCTAGAAAAGCTATTGCATGCTGCCATGGTAACAGTGACTGTTGAAGACCCAAAAACTGGAAAACAGATATCCAGCACACAACCGGCGTTTCATCATCACACCCATTTTCAATCGGGAAAGAGGATTGGATATATAGGTCCGCACCACGAAATAGCGCAAAAGCTTCGTGCAGAATCCGTTCAAGGTGTAATCACAGTGAAGCTACCCATGCTCATTGAGCCAAAGCCGTGGACAGCAATTGATGACGGCGGCTTTTATACCACACGTGAATTTGCCGTACGTATGAAGGCGGGCGATTCCTCTCAACAAGCTTACGCTCAGTCTGCGATTGAGCACGGCGACATGAAAAAGGTACTAGCTGGTCTTGATGTTCTAGGCAAGGTTCCTTGGATGATCAATGGCGATGTTTATCGAGTAGCAGCAGAGGCCTGGAACAAGGGAGAAGGCATCGGGAACCTTGTACCAGAACAGATCCCTCTCACACCACCGACGGAGCCTGGCTCAGATGCATCATCCGAGGAGCGAAGCTCTTGGTTGAGAAGATTGAGAGAGTATAAGAACGCTGCTAGCGGTTTTCATTCACAGAGATGCTTTCAGAATTTCCAATTGGAAGTTGCAAAATCATTTGTAAATGAACCGAAAATATTCTTCCCACATAACGTCGATTTTCGTGGCCGAGCATATCCAGTACCGCCGCTACTCAACCATATTGGTGCGGATCTTGCGAGAGGACTCCTAAAATTCGCCAATGGGAAGGAGCTCGGCACAGTTGGTCTTCAATGGTTAAAAATTCATCTCGCCAATCTCTATGGGTTCGACAAAGCCAGCCTCAGAGACCGGGAACAATTCGCCATGACTAATCTCCCGGAGATATACGACTCAGCAACAAATCCCCTAGGTGGAAAACGCTGGTGGGCAGGTGCTGAAGATCCCTGGCAATGCCTCGCCTGTTGCATAGAATTGAAGAACGCCCTCGAGTCTCCTGATCCAACAAGATATATATCTCGTTTACCAGTCCATCAGGACGGAACGTGCAACGGACTCCAACACTACGCTGCTTTAGGAGGTGACCAAGCAGGTGCTAGCCAAGTCAACCTAGAGCCTTCAGACCGACCTCAAGATATATACACTGGTGTTGCAGAGCTAGTGCAAGAAATGATTGCCGAAGATGCTGCAGTTGGGTCACCAATTGCACGGTTCTTGGAGGGCAAAATCACACGGAAGGTAGTTAAAAGAACGGTGATGACTAATGTCTACGGTGTCACTTTCATGGGGGCGAAAATGCAGGTCCTTGACGAACTGCGGCAGATGTATCCAGTCTACGAGCCTCCGGCGGGAGTACCCGAGCTCCCACGTGTCGCCATGTACATCGTAACAAAGATTTTCAAAGCATTGGGTAGGATCTTTAATGGCGCACAAGAAATCCAGTACTGGCTCGGCGAATGCGGCGATCGCATCACGACATCCATCTCTCCGGAGCAGATCAAGAAGATCCAGGCTCTAACCGATGGAAAATCTCCTACTTTTGATCCAAAGTACAAGACACCCAAAAAGATAGCCGCTAGCAAATTAGCGAGCATGAACAAGGCTCTCAGTTCCTTTAAAACTGGTATCATCTGGACAACTCCCCTAAAAATGCCAGTCGTACAACCTTACCGCAAGGATACCCTTCAAACAATCAAAACAAGTCTTCAATCAATTAGTGTCCAGAAACGATCGTCGACCGATATAGTTGACAAACGCAAGCAATTGCAAGCATTTCCACCAAATTTCATCCATTCCTTAGACGCCACTCATATGCTGTTGTCCGCGTTGAAATGCAACGAGATGGGCTTAGATTTTGCTGCCGTACATGACAGTTTCTGGACACATGCCTCAGATATACCCAATCTTAGTGTCATACTTCGCGATGCTTTTGTCCGCATGCACTCTGAGGACATCATGGGGCGCCTAGCAGCGGAGTTCAAAGCTCGATATGCAGGAAACATGTATTGCGCTAGCCTAATTGCTTCTTCACAGGTTGCCTTAGACATCACATCGTGGAGGAAGAAGTATCGTGAAGATCGTGGGCATAGACTGCAGGGTCGCTTTGGGACAGCAATGATAGAAGAAATTTCGCTTGAGGCGCAGAGGCAGCAGTTGTTGAACAGTGACAAGGACGAAGATAGGCAGAAGGGCCAGGAAATGGTCACCCCCACCAGCATTTGGCTCGCGGCTAAAGACCCCTTGGCGTTGAGTAGTTTCCGCATGGCTCTTCTAGGGGATATGAAGAACAATAATTCAGGTCAAATGGCCGCTATCAAGGAAAAGGTTTTGGGGGCCGAGGCAGAGGCTATGAGAGGAAAAGACAACGCACTAGCCAAGGACACACTACAAGAGGCGGAAGTAACACCAGAAAACAATGCACCTGTTACTTCCCAATCCCGTACGAAAGGGCCGTGGAAGAAAGCAAAGCCGTTGCCCCATACTAGGATTGGACGGATTCAAGTTTGGCTCCCTCTCACATTCCCCCCAGTGCCGAAGAAAGGTGATTGGGATGTCAAGCGTCTCCGCGAAAGCAAATATTTCTTTTCATGATGTTTACCCTTCCCAGGTACAAAAGCTTGCATGAGAAACGTGTACTATAGATGAATGTATATTTCTAGGTGTTTAGGTCCCTATAGGAGTGAGTTAAAAAGATACAATGATCTTTCAACAATTTATGTACGCCACTCCTACTAATTAGTTGAGCAAATATTGTTGGATTTTGGCCTAGAGGTTGATAGAGGGTTGAAATTAGAATTAATAAACACTATGTTGAATTTGTAACTGCATATCCTAGGGGTATTTATCTACCTGTTCCAGCAAATAATTTATCTTATTAAGATTAGAGGGAGATAAAACAGAAGACAATGCCCTGTTCCTATTAACACTTTTTGTTATTTAAGTCTTTCGGCTCACGAATTAAGTATACGTGGGGACATTAGGAAACAAATTAGAAAAATAACCTCAGACAGGATTATTAGAGCAGTAGTACATTGGGCAAAGTGAAAGGCGTGCGGATTCGTTCTTAATTTTCACGTGCATCATAATTGAGCAATAACCCGTTGATGTATCGAGGACTAATGTGCAATTACGGTTTATAATGTTTGGGATGGCACATGTCGAAAACTCCTTCGCCATTCTGGGTCCCATCATAAACAGGAGAATGAAGGAAGTATGGGTTAACTTAGGTTACCACTAAGCGGCACGAACCACGTTCCCGACGACGTGCAGATAGCGCAGGTGAATAGCGCGGCTTTTTCAAATTATCAATATTGTTGTACCCATCTATTGATTGATTTTCTGCCATTTCCCCTTGATATCAGATGGAGATTGCCCGACAGCTGGAATTTTGTAGGGGCTTTCGCTCACGACTCTCGCCTCATCTAGTATTCATGAACAGATTCGGGGCAAAACTGATAACACCGTCTGGGTTGATGTTGACTTGGGTGTTTTACGACATCTGTCGCATCTGAATTTCCACCAACAAACTGGCATAAGGTAGTTCCTATTCCTTGAAATACCCTTTCGGCAAAAGTGATACTCTAAACGTATCCTTTTCTACCACTACAGATGGGTGTTTTTGCTCTTGTAATTTAGAAACCAAATTGAGAGACTATTCTGGTTGAACGCTATCTGTCAGTATGCCGAGCTCGCCAGCAACTAGAAACTAGTATTGATTAAACACCGCGTCAAGTCATAGTTTCTAGACGTTGGTATTGACATACAATGCCTGTTAGCTTATAGATTCTAAAGAAAAATGTTAATCCACCATATTTACCCTTTTAAGCAGTCTCTAGAATAGCAGTAACTGGTGAAGAACTAGTGTGGTGTAACTACGGGTGTAGGTGGGCCACGGGGTTATAGTGGTGCTCAATAGTATAGGGATAGATAAAGAGTAGAATTAAAGCTATTTAATACAGTCTCGGTGGTATCTCTCTCTCCTTGCAGTAAGGTGTATTGTCTGCCCTTCCTAACTCCCAACCATTCCTCAGATATCAGTCTGCAATTTCCCATTTAGACTAGCTAAAACTCCCTTGCCACTCTACTATACTACACTAGGAAGTTCATATTATAACATATAAAAAGAATTTAGGAAATAGTATAGGCTAGAGAATGTATAAAAGTATTAAAGGACTATATAAAGATAAAAATAAACTTTTTTAGTATTTATTTATACCTATTCCCTTATTTAAAATTAGTATATTTTCTACCTATCCTATATTATTTACTTCCTTATAGGCATAAGCCCCTTACTTTATAAGACTAAGGAAAAGCAACTAAGCTCTATTTAGCCCTATATTTATTAAAGTTTGTGTGTACTACATGCCACGCTTAAGCCGCTTTAGTAAATATTAGAATATTTATATTTCTCCTCTTTAACAATTGATGTTGTGGTGTAACTACGGGTGT
>JAAZQE010000408.1:0-25881 GCA_013620735.1 Clavariopsis aquatica | reverse complement strand
GCAGTGGGGTCGCTGCACTGTCCGTTGGAGCCCTCTCCCGTTCGCTGTCTCCGAGATAGCGCAAAACTTGGCTTCTAGAAGGTGAAGCATACAGGCGGTGACAACCGGGCTGAGCAGACGCCTCGGTCGCGCTCCCTGGGGGCACGCCGGGTCATGTTCAGGCCAGTCGTCAGGCGAGGGTGGGCTGCTGGCGGAGTGACCTTGCTCGGCGGCCACTGAGGCTGAGGGCGCATATCACTCCCACCCTGGGCCCATTATTGTCGAGCAAGCAAATACAGTAGCAAATTGCCTGTGCCGAATGACACAACCGACCGCGGAAGCGCTGCCGTCTTCCTTTTCCCGGAGCGCCGCCCTGCTTTTGCCGACTAAATCATCTTCCCGCCCGCCACCCAGACCCGCAATGCGAGCCCGAGGCCCTAATTCATATCGTCACCACTCCGCCATCTCCTGACACCTTTCGACTCGGCCTGCACTCGGCACCCCTTTCTCTCCTGCGCATACAGCACCTCTCCAATTGTCCTGCTCTGCAGCCGCTGCGAATCGTCGCTCGGCCATTGTTCTTTTTGCCCTCGTCGCTTGTGTTGCTGCATCCCCCAGGTGAGCGAGCGCCCAAGCACCCCCACGATCTGATAACCACACGCAAGCAATTATCAGATGGCCGATTATCAGATGCACGCTGCCCCTTCTCCGCGTTCCGTGGGCTTACAAAAGCAACAACGCCAGAAGATTTACTACGCATGCACAATCAATTCGACCGCTCTTCGATTTTCCCTTACGCCGACCTGAGTCAGACGTTGCTAACCATGGCCCACAATCCCAGGCTCCTTTTTCTTTGTCGCATCTACAAAACCCCCGCCCGTCCGCCCTCCGCACACCGCATTTGCCACCGCACACCATGGCCGCCCACATCCCGACAAGAAGCATGACCGACATTCCCATCGCCTCCACCTCTCATCCAAACGACCCGATACCCTCTGAGCCCCGCGACGTTCCCCAGCTCACCCTCAAGCCTACTAAGTCGTTGGCCCGCAGACACTCGCAGCCTGAACAGACCTCTCCACGATCCTCGGGCGAGTCAATGCTATGGAGCGGACAGAGCAGCGACTCCGAGGCGCCTCTGACGCCCAACACAGACTTCCAGCTCGATGAGGTAGTCGACAAGCTTAGGGACCTACCCGCCGCTGCTGTTTCCTTCACCGAACAGAGCGTCGCCCGGCCCCGACGTGCTTCCACCACACTCATCTCCGATAGCCCTACAGAAATCAGAAGATTACTGGGCGATGGCGAGACGACCACTAAGCTGATTAGCCAATGCTGCGGAGGAGGATGCTGCTTGTTGAAAACATTAGCCCCAGACATAAACGCACCAAATTTTGTGCCTGTTGTCACCCCGGACAATAAGGCCTTCCGGAGCTTAAACATACAAATTGGACCACTCAGTCTCAACAGCGAGCTGACTGATACCATTGAGCTGCCTCCAGTTAACATGTTCTTTGAACCAATCCCGTCCGTCGAAACAACGCACGTCTCCGTAGTTCACAAGGAACCGCCCAAGTATGTGCAGCCACACCCTCCCTACGATGTCTACTCTGCGCCGCTCTATGGCGCACGCGAATTGACCAAGCCTGGAGCCGAGAAGAGGACCTTCCATTTCGATCTCGATGTTACAGATTACCCAGGCGAGGGAGGCGTGGACTTCAAAGTAGGAGGTGCCATTGGCATCTGCCCACCAAACTCAACGGAAATCGTTGATGAGTTATTCGATGTTCTATGCATCCCCAAATTCGTTCGAGATAAAGCAGTGACACTCAAGACATCAACTGGCCGCTGGCCCACCATCTGGGGCGATGACCAAGCACGCGAGCTTGTCACCACACGTCGTGAGCTCTTAACTTGGTGTGCCGATATTCAATCCCACCCACCGACTAAGCAACTCCTCCGTGTCATGGCTGAATATGCAGACGCACCCAACGAAAGAAAAATTCTCTTCTACCTCTCTTCTGCCCAGGGCCAAGCGGGTTTCTGCGACCTCCGAACAACTTCCCACATTACCATCGCTCAGCTTCTCTCCGCCTTCCCTTCCTCCAAGCCACCATTACCTGCTCTCCTGTCTGTCCTTAACCAATTGATGCCCCGTTTTTACTCCCTTTCGAATGACCCACATGTGTCCTCAGCCCGGACCGGCCTTCCTGGAGGGCGCCGTCTCATTGAAATGGCTGTCACAATTCACGAAACCCCTGATTGGCATACCGAAGGTGGCAAGAGGACAGGTGTAGGCAGTGGTTTTATGGAGCGTATCGCCCAAACTTTCATTACGGCAGAGAACCAAGGAATTGACCCCCGGTCAGTTCTAGATATTCGTGTGCCCATGTTCCGAGGGCTCATGTCTAACCCTCTATCTCGCCAATTTGGCGGTGAAGGCCCAATGGTACTGATTGGCGCCGGCGTTGGCATGGCTCCATTCCGAGGCTTCATCTTGAACAGGCTGAAGAACGCAAATTGCGCAAATAAGATCTGGCTTATTCAAGGCGTTCGTGACGCTATGCTAGACGAGATCTACTCTGGCGAACTAGGCGATCATGAGGCAGAGATCAAGAAGGTAGTGCAAAGTCGGAAGTTTCGTGCAGGCCAGAGCGAAGCCAAATATGTCCAAGATGAAGTTAAAGTTCAAGCTGATATCGTCTGGTCTGTTGTCAACGCTATCGATGGACGTATCTTTGTCTGCGGAAGCAGCAAGGGTATGGGCGAGGGTGTTGAGAGCTCTCTCGTTAGTGTAGCCATGAAGAAGGGCAACCTTAGTGAGGAGCAAGCCCGAGAGTTTTGGGCTAAGAAGAAGGAAGACGGACAATATATCGCCGTAAGTAAGCCTTGTTATCAACTTGTTTGGCTGTCCTAACCTAGTATAGGAAACTTGGTGATCTCGACTATTCAACTGCTACTTCAGCCCCTCTCCCGGGCTACAATGGGACGTTTTGCAAAGACTTTTTTTATTTACCCACAAATATAAATCTGCCATAGTCCCGCTAAAGGCAAATAGAGGTGGTGTGTAAATACACAATTCCAACTATCTACTTACCCTTTATTGTCATACAATATTACTTAGTACTCACCTACCGGCGTTCCAAAAATGGTACAAGAACAACTGTTGGCTGGGCATACTGTTTACAAGCATTGGATTTCTGGTTGGTCTTTTTTTCTTGTGCAAGCTTTATAGCATGGCGTTGGAGGCACCGAGGTGTAGTTGTTTCGAACATCAAAATTTGAACATGAATATAGAATGGTAGAAACGCCGTGTTAAGGCCGAGTTCGAGGTTGACGGAAAACAACTGAGGAGATGAATTGACAGGGACATTTCATAGGTAGATAGAGAAGAGCAGAACGAGGACGGATAACATGAGGATTGACCACTTCCAAGCTTTCCAAGCTTCTTCTATCACAAGTGAGACCTCTAAACAATTTTCACCCCTTGCGCTAAACTAGAACGAGTTTCACTAAGGCTTGAATGGGATGAATCTGGCACATCTTGGCCAATTAGATATTGGCACACCAGTTGAAGAGGAAATTAAAAATATATTCAGATCTTTATAATTGTAGATCAGTCCACCTCTTCTTCACGGTGTTTATCTATCACGGGTCTCCGGGTCTTGATTTCAATACGCTAATCTAGGTTGGAGGTTTGCCTGGACAATTGGTGTCTAGTGTACCTATTTGCACAATATATCTCAACTTGGTTGACTCTTGTTTCAGCTCCATGAACTAAACCTTGATCATACTAGTGAAATCCTTTCTGGCTAGGGAAGTATATCTCTAAAAAACAAGCATTCCCAACCCTAGTTGAAGAGTCAGGATTTGTGGAGGCTGAGCGGCTTCGGACTTGATAATAAGAATAGGCCATCCGCAACAGTACGGAATTCTTGGACTTCCTTCCATTTCCTGACACCTCACAGCAATGATACGGCCTCCCTCCCTTCTCCTTCTCCTCTCCCTCTCTGTCGCCACAATCCCAACCACTGTGTCAGCAGCATACTCCAACTTCACCTTCACCACCAGTATCACAAACTTCAAATGCCCAACTGGCGAGCAATGTATAGCACCACAAGCCTGCGTACGAGATGACTCACTGAATAAGTGGTATTGTTGTGCACCGGGCCAGGATGCAGTCTGCTGGGGGTTTAGCGCCGGGTTTTGCGATACTCCGTCGAGTTTGGAGATTGGGTGTCCGGCAGGTAATAGACAGTATTGCTGCCTGAAGAATAGGTAAGTGTGAGGTTGGATTGTTGTGTGTTTGAAGTGGAGGAATGGTTGATTAAATTTGTGCTAATCTGTTGTGTGTAACAGGGAGGAGTGTACGCAAACTAGTGGTACGTATCTCTTCCTTCCTAAAGGTAAAGAATAAGATAATAACTAACACATACTCAAAAGGTCAAATCAACATTTGCTGGGCGCGCGGTCAACCCACAAACGTCTTTGCCAATAGCACCATCGCGAAAATGAATGAAACATTCTCCTCGCTATCATCTGCCGCGCCATCTGCAACGTCTTTGACGTTTGAGCTTGCACAACTGTTTCCGACAAGTATCAGCTCCTCTATAGCAACATCTTCAACATCAACATCCTCCATATCAACAACATCCTCCATATCGACAACTTCCACGCTATCATCAACATCGATATCAACATCAGCTTCACCGCCACCCTCATCATCATCTCATGGACTATCCGGTGGCGCAATGGTCGGGATCGTTGTTGCGGTTGTAGCCGGATTAGCTGTTATAGTGCTTGTAGCATTCTTATTTTGGCGACGACGGAGGGCCGCGGACAGTGGGAAGCAAACCCCGGCTGAGTTGAGTACTGAAACGGAAAGGGAAAAGTTTACCATGAGAGAATATGAAATGGAACACCCGACCGTACCGGTTGAGTTAGGTGTAGAAGAGGAGGTTAGAGAATTGAATGGTAGGAGCCAAGCAGTGGAAATCGGAAGGGGGAATAGTTTTAGATAATTATGGGAGCTTGAGAATAATAATTCGAGAAAACACCCAAAATTCCAATTAGATGCTTCACTTCGATGTAATAACGCATCCAGAGTGCCTGCATGGGCGTTCAACGGCATTTTGCAACGGATACTAACCTATGATTCGCTACTAGTTTGTTCTCAGAGACCCACTAAGTACAAGTTCATACTGAAAAATATCGACGTTATTTTGTATGCTTAGTAGATGATTCCCCATGTGTGCGATCTTTCCTTGAGATGGATGGGCTAACAAAGCAGATGGTGCATCTGTTTCTTTCTACCTACACTTTCACCAGCTCGAACGGTAAGAATCTATAAGCTTGGAACTTTGAAAAAATATCGAAATACATTCAAATACACACAACTTGAATTTACGGATCAATAACTGGCTTTGCACCTAAGTAATTATGTACCAGTTGTGAGATGGCAATTGTGGCGCGTTTAAGCGTAAATTGTTAGCGGCGAGCTAATCTGGACGTTGTTTGGGGCGAAGCTTGTTCCCAATGTAGAATTACAAATTGTCAAAGACGATTGCGGTCATGTCACGAGACATGGGAGTTCTCAAGTTTTGAGAGGGGGCTAGAAGAAATTCGGCAAAGTACCAGTGCATCAATTTGCCTGAATATCAATTAGGTTCATCGTCCGAGGCAAATCCTGGAATCACGCGGAAGCTGCCCTTGAAGAACCCCAACTTGAACACTTGAAGAGTCCTTATACATTCGTGCAAAAGGAACCTTCTAATTCGCTTCCTCACAGATTTTGAAAATCCCATCTGCGTCTTTCAAACTGGGGCCAAATTGCATTGCAACAGCCCTCTGGTTGGAGGGCATGTATCATACTGATCACATACAGCACCGTGCACACATTAGTTCCCGAATTCGGTTTCAGAATCTCCGTACTATGCGACTTGGCTGGATTTTGGCATAGTGGCTGACAGTTCTAAACATATCAAAGGAGTGATCCACAGCCCCTCACGCCAGCGGTTGATCACCCTCTCCGTGCTTACTTCCGATGTCAACCACACTCGAGACATCTCTCCCACCTTCATCACACCCATCATGGAGCGCCTAATTCTCTTCGTGCTCTTCGCATCCTCTGTGATCGCTGACTACGACCAATTTTATTTCTCGACCAACTCATCGAACTACCGTTGTCCCGGGAGCAGCTTCCAGTGTTCTGCACCATCAGCTTGTACGCACGATAGATTGCTCGATAAATGGTATTGCTGCGACCCCGGCCAAGGCTCCGTATGCTGGAGTCCTGATGCAGGGTGCGATGGCACTCCGAGTGCCAGTGAAATTGCGTGTGGTGATTCGAGCTATACATTTTGTTGTTTGAAGGAACGGTAAGCGCCCTAATAATTAAAATTGGTTATGAAGTTTGCTCATATTCGGTAGGGAGGAGTGCACGCAGACCAGGAGTCAGTATTCAATGTTGGGGAAAGATTTGGAAATAGCGACTAATGAATGAACAGATCAAATCAACATTTGCTGGGCCCGCGCAACCGTCAACGTTTTTCAAAACGCCACCAGGCAGGAGATGAATCAAACCTACTCCTCTCTATCATCTGCCTCGCCCTCAGCTACATCCCTAACCTTCAACATCGCGCAAATATTCCCTTCTAGTTCCAGCTCTATAGCCTCCACTAGTGCGACTTCCACCACGTCAAGCTCTACCACGGCCTCAACTTCCGCACCAATAAATTCACAATCCTCAACTACCACACCCGTTCCATCAGGTTCTTCATCTAGTCTCTCCGGAGGCGCTATAGCTGGTATAGTGATTGCGGTCGTTGCTGGCCTTACAATCATTGCTGCTGCTGCATTATTTTTGTGGCGGAGGAGCAAGAGCCCTCAAAAGGGAAATGAGTTAGATGTGAATCCATATACGGGAGGGGCACATGCAGCAATGGGACACGCAGTTCAACAGGAGAAATACGCACATGAGATGCCAGAAGCAATGGTGCCAGCTGTGGAATTAGATGCCCAACCTGTGGTTTCCGAGCTGGACGAGAATACATCGCGCGGATATGTAAAACCTTAGACGCAGTGCGATAGTCTGATTGAAGGATGAAAATGCTGCAGTAATTTTATGGGCAAAGGAGGTATAGAAAACGGTAAAGAATAACAAATGGGTTGGTGTATCCATATTGCAAGAGATTCTGGAATCTCAGGGAAGTATAGGCCTTTGATTTTAATTTTATTTGCAGTTATATCTAGCTTCTGCTTTAGGCACACAATACCCCAATGGACTAAATGTACTCTATTAGATTCTGCTTGTCTATCGGCTTTGATACTGCATTAAGGATATTACATGATCTTCGGGCTACGGCGCCCTGGACGTAACGATCATTGCCCTGATCTTGTCCTCCATAGATTACGTGCCTAAACCCTCCCGTCGAATGTTACTCTAATATTTCGCTGTCTAAATCTGCCAACACTCCATGTCAATCATATACAAGCCGAAGGAATCAGTTAGAGGCTGTTGTGATTTCGAGTATCTATTGTTCCCAGTTCATGACAAAGACAGGTCGGATAACTGCGAGTGTCGGCAATCCGCGAACGATCGTAGATCAGATAGGCAGGTTCGCCTGCGTATACCTATTTCAGTGGAGCGGAGCTGGCCTATAGAGATATGTTATCAGGGGGGGGGGTCGAGACTACAAACCGAAGAGAGAATCAATTGTGGGTATGTTGACCTTCAAGTCACTATTCATTCAAATGTTCTAATATGTTGCTTGGAACCCTTTATAGATACCATTGGTTTTTTATAAGCTGTAGATTAAACCTACAAGTTTCAAAGACCACCCTTCTAAATTGCCACGCTACCCATTATAGTAGATATCAAAGTTCATTTTTGCAAAGTAGCTTCAACATCCATTCGCCAAGCTCAATCCGGCAACTTGACCCGAAAGTAGCAAGCCGATGGATCCCCGACGTCACAACGCTAACCACCATTAAATGCCAGGTAGGGATGATGATAGTGGCATGCATTCGCTTACCCTCATGCTGCAAAGCTCAACGATAAGACGACTCGGTATCGGATGATATACGACAATCATGGTTGTATTAGGAGCCGCGAAAGTGGGAGGTGGAGGTGTAGATATAAGCAGTGTCTTACGACCCGTTGTATTGGTTTTGGTAGATTTTGAATGTACATAGTGTCAATGTGACGTGCCCGTACACACCACACACAATCAATCAATTCTGTCGACTACCTACTCCATCTCAAGACACGATGGGTTCCGAAAAGCTACCCTCAATAGCGCCTGTCAGCTCGGCCTCCCTTAATGAAGGCCAAATGGCTGCCGAGAAGCAAATGCGAGACATCGGTGCCGACCTGTATCTCGAAGTACGGCAATATTCCCGAGAGGAACTCGACGCAGAGCGCAAAATAGTGTTAAGGAAAATTGACTGGGTCATCATGCCTATGGTACGAAACAACGCCCCTTCGTTCGCCATCTATTCCTAGATCAGGATGAGTTGCAGAGGGTGTTCCACTGCTAACACCATTCTAGATATGCATAACTTACACCATCCAATTCCTCGACAAACTCTCTCTAAATTATGCTAGCGCATACACTCTGATCCCTGATTTGGGTCTTCAAGGTCAACGCTACAGCTGGGTGGCTGCAATTTTCAACTTTGGTTACATGTTCTGGGCCATCCCAGCAAACCTCCTCATCCAAAAGCTCCCAGTAGCAAAGTACACAGGAACGATGATCCTACTCTGGTCCCTACTTTTATGCTGCCACGTCGCGGCCAAAAACTATGCAGGGATTTTAGTACTACGGTTCTTCCTGGGGATGTTCGAAGCCAGTATTTCACCCGCCATCATGAATATCGTGAGTATGTTTTACACGCGACAAGAGCAACCTCTACGTATGTGCGTTTTCCTCGCTTTCAACGGGATGGCGACTATGGTAGGCGCTTTGCTGGGTTATGCCCTTGGACATGTCAACAACGCCAAAATCAGCAGCTGGCAACTCATATTCCTCGTTATCGGGCTGCTAAATTTCGTCTGGGCATGGGTATTCCTCTGGGTAATGCCAGATTCGCCCTCATCGGCAAAATTTCTTAGCCATAAGCAGCGCATCGTGGCCATTGATCGGATAGCAGGCAACATGATTGGTGTCAAAACAACACAGTTCCAGCCCCGACAGGCGATTGAGGCTTTGTTGGATGTCAAGGTTCATTGTCTGATGCTTATTGGACTCGGGTGTGGTGTGATCAACGGCGGCGTGTCGAATTTCGCATCCGCCCTAATCAAGGGGTTCGGATTTTCGGGGATTTACGCTACATTATTACAGCTTCCGACGGGGGCGTTCGAGTTCTTCCTTGTCCCGCTTTGCGGACTCGCGGCTGGTTACTTTAGGGATAGTAGGTGCATCATTCTCGCCATAATCTGTCTGCCTCCCCTGGGCGGACTACTTGGTATCCGGTTAACTGGCTTGAACCACCGATGGACGCTTGTGGGATGTACATGGTTACAATATCTCATTGGGGCGCCAGTCATTCTCTCCTGGAATTTACTTACCACCAACATCGCCGGGCACACGAAACGGTCAATTGCGAATGGCATGTGGTTTTTGTTCTACGCTGCGGGCAACATTGCAGGAGCGAACATATTCTTTGCCAAAGAGAAGCCGAGATACTTCTCGGCATTAACAGGACTCATTGTATGTTATTGTGGAATCTTCCTTATTGCGCTGTTCCTGAATAGGTGGATGTGGTGGGACAATAAGAGGAGGGATAAGAATTACGGCACCGGAGAAGACGAGACCGCAGTGCAGGATGGTTTCATGGATATGACAGATAAGGAGAGCAAACACTTCAGATTTGCGTTGTAAGTTTTTAAGCCAAAGATGCTGGATGTAGCATTCGTACGATGGCCGCTGTGGCATTAGTAAACATGCCATCTTAATAACATACTTTGTGCCATGCTGCGACATTAGCAGACATAATAGCTTAACAACATACTTTGAGACGAGTGAACAATATCCAATTGGTCTACTCTACTTGTTAATTCTGTTAGTTGAAAATGTTGTTTCTCTTGATGCGCAAGCTTATTTCCATAGGCCATATGGGCCGGTAGTAAACTTCCAGAGCTTAACTGTTCCATCCTCGCTACCTGTTGCATACAGCTTGCCGTCGGGAGAGAAGCTAACGGACCAAATGGGGCCATGGTGTCCCTTGTTAGTTTCTGTTTATCTGTCAGTATATGACACCTCCATTCAGAGGAGGAGTGCATCATACCCAATTCCTTTTCCTGGTCAAAGTCCCAGACCCTAACCCATGTATCGTTCTGACTGCTACCGCCAGTAACGAACTTCCTCTGTCCACTATGCAGCGCAACACTCGCGATATCATACGGCGTCTTAACGCTCTTAATCAGCTCTCCAGGAGACAGACTGTTGAAGAAATAGACGCTTTTTCCAGCGGCTACGCTCAACGTGCCGTCCGAGGACGTGTTATCCATCTCACATGTGCCAACCGCGCCCTCGACCGTATACTCTCCAATCGTAGACTGTTGTCGAAGATCCCACCACCGGATCTTCTTGTCTTCAGCTGCTGTGATGAGTATATTAGGGTCTGAGGCCCAGACGATGGATTTTATGGTTCCACCATGCACGCCTGAACCAATCTCGTAGCTAGGTGGTGTGACCGAGGTTGCGCTCGATAGATCAAAGATGCGCAACTTCTTCTCCATGCCACCGGTAGCTAGGATCTGGGGTTGGGGTTGGTTTGGAAATGCGACGGCGCGGACTATGTGGTTATGGGAGAGGGTGTGGAGGGCTTCGCCGGTGTGTGTATCCCACACCTTTCTAGACATTGTCAACCTTGAAACAACAAATAGGGGAAATTCAAGACATACGCGGAAAAATCGGCGGAACCCGTTGCTGCGAGCGTCGCATCTGACGACAGCCTAGCCTGCCACACAGCGCCCTTGTGTCCGAGAAATGTACCAATCCAGTCTCCAGTCACACCATCGCGCAGCATGGGGTTCATGTCCTTGCAAGCGGATATGATATAGTATTGGTCCTCGTCGAGCATGGATGAAAAGCTGATGTGGGGGACGGGTCTAGAGTGGCCATGGCAGGTCAGAGGCACGACTTTCGTCGCTTCCTTAGACATCTTTCAACCTGCTCTCCTTATATTCGGGATGTATTCGGTGGTGCGTTTCTTGCAGTGATAATACCTAAAAGGAGTGGATACCCCTGGGCTTCGATAGCTTCTGTAGCTGGAGGGGTAGAGGGCAAGACGGTCCGGAAAAACTAAGGGTGGGCGGAATAGCGAACAGAAAGGAACGGCAGAGGAATCGCAATGCAGGTCGTAACTTCGTGAAGGTATATGGACTTTGGAGGGTGTGACAAGATTGGGCAATCCCTCAGGACTCCAGTGACCGGAGGTGGATGCGGTGAGTGCAGATGCAGCTAGGTCGCCGGGCGTCGGTGAAACAAAAAACACAAAGCCGAGGCCGGAAAGAGCCTGGCGCGTGCGCAAGTAATCACATTAGCAGGCCATCTTACCCATGTTCTGTTCTTTTCTACCTGATCTTGATTTGTCCGTGACAGCATCGAAGGGGACCAGAGTCTCTAGTAAACATATAGTCTTCATGGACCTAATATTCAATCCCCAGCTGACCTGCATTTCAAAATTGGAGCTGTTTGGAGAATAACTTAGGTGTGGGTGCGGGGTAAGAGTAGGTCTACTATGTATATATACTAAGGGTGTTGGTAAAACTATCCACCCATTTAAAGAATTAGACCACGGTAGCACGCATCAGACTAATGAACGTATGAGAGCGTGGGCTGGACCAAAATGAATTTACATAACGGCCGTGTGCTTTAATGACGGCCTAAGTAATCCGGTTACCCTTGAATTCGTTAGGGCAACGACAACAACTACAGGATTGAGAACACAGATATGCGTAGTAATAGCGGTTGTTGTAGGTAGTGTATTCTTACATCGGACAGCGTAGTTGGTTACTTACTAAATATATATATTAAATATGGCTTAGATACATAGTGTTGTAACTGATATAATTCGCTGTTGCTACGCTTAGTACAGAGCTGTAGAGATTGTGATATAGGGGGAAAAGGAAAGGTAGGTGGAAGGATTTCAGAGAAGTGGTAGTAAAAAAGCGCCATCCTTAAAGAATCCCAAGACAAGCCATCAGACATCACGACACTACTGATTTGCTGTTTCTGTCTCAATCTATTCAAAGGGCCTTTGTTCAAATACTCTATGAGCAATCGATATAGAAAATGACCTCAGCAACACCATTTTAACAATGCCCTCATACAATGTATAAATCATAATCTGACACAATGTCGCAGCTCAAACACACGATATGTCAATGAACATTGTGCATATACTCTGTTCTCTTGTATATATTTGCCTCCATGTCTCATCTCTTCGACTCAACGCAAATCCGAATAAACGCATAGGCCTGTTTCTAGGAGACAACTTCATACCACGTCCAGAAATTCTAAAGGATATGTGTTACTTTACAACCCTCTCATATTTTTGTGGTCACACGTTTCTCCTCACAAATCCCCAACACACCCTCCTCTGCGACCTTGCGCTAAACATAAATATAACTCAAGGAATCGACACCGCACCAGCACCTTGCTTCCCGCTGTCCTCAGATATCTCTAACCAATATAAGATCTGCGCCACGAAACGAAACATTCGCGACTGTTCTCTCTGCATGGCCATGGCTGATAAACACTATTCTGATTTTGAGGTACGAAAGGTTGAAGAATTAGAATCTCTGCGGAATAACATAGAGGAGGTGGCTCTTGATGCTATTTTCCTATTTGAAAAGCACTTCGGCCGGCCACCAAAAATATACGGGATCGAACACGGGTGGTTACAGTTCACTCTCTGCCAACCTGGACAGGAGAAATTTAACCCGCTATTTCTGAATGACTTAAGACAGACGAAGGACTGGATCTTGTATCTCAACGCGTGTATTCAACAACATGGTCCACGGGAAATGTTTGATGCCACGCTGGCGTTTGTGTACCAGAGGTTGAATGCTGCAAAGAAGAAAATCGCGATTTTCTGTAAAGTGATGGAGGAACTGAATACGTTTGACCCAGAAGGCGAATCACGGAGCAATCTATACAACCTAGGGGAGCAGTTCGAGAGCGCTGTTTATGGATTCATCGTTGCGGGAGAGAAGGAGAGGCATTGTGCAAATGAGTTGGTCACGACAAAAACAGACTATTTGCATGAGACCATGGAAGAGGGAGAAGTGGAAGTAACGCCTCTTCTTCCTGTTGTCATAGATCTGGATTCAGATGATATTGAGATCGTTGAGACTCCTCGTCCTAAAATCGAGTATCAACATCAGAGCGGATTCCTGGGAGCCCCTGATAATTTCCACATATATCGCAAACGGTACTGTTCCCTCTACGAAATCATTTTTCCAAGACTGGCCTCTAAAATTCCCGTTCGGAATCCACACAAGCTCACTGTGCGGATATCTCCTCCTCTCAAGTGGGAGAATCTGCCAGAGATTGTCCACCATGTGGTTCCGGAAGAAGACGCCCTGTTCTTTTAGAGACATAGAAATATATTTCACAGTATATCATTGAAAGAAATTGAAAAATTGTTTGGGGCCTATGGCGTGTATTTGCGTTTATTTCTAGGATAATCTACATACTCTATAGTTATGGTATGCAAAATAATTGGTGTCTTGAAAATATTAAAGTTGGACTTCTTTAAATATATTTGTGTTTAGAGAAGCCCCCAAACCCGGAACTTTATGCAATTGAGGGTAAGCCAGGGACGAAACCTCTAGGCCAGCCCCCAGGCACAACAGCAAAGGAACAAGAGTCAGAACCTAAATTGATTCGCAGAGCGGGGCATCACTGTTTCGTGGATTTTGCTTTCGGATCTAACCTCTGATGGCAACACGCAATATAGTTGTGGTGGCTTGTAAATGTGCATATCATGATTTGGGTATTGGGCCCAATACACCACTTTTTATTACACACTTATCGCATTTCCACAGTTCCCAATTCCATAACTTTATACAAAGAACCAACGTATTCTGAGTTTCTCAGCCCTAAACCTTCTCTGGATTTAGTCCTGAATTAAGGTCACGTGAGTTGACTTATGTATTTTCATTCTGGTATTGCGTACATACCAGGAGTGGAGTTAGAATATGGTCTACCTGAAACTGATTAATATTTTCCCATAGTTCTTTTATTGCTCAGGTTTTCCTCTTTCAAGGCGTTTGATTTCGATGTATAATACGTGAACCGTTGATAGCGGAAATGGCTATGGTAAAGATATGAATCAAATGGATAAAGCTCTGCAAGAGTAACATCTATTGGAAGAATGAAAGCTAACACGGCTCTGCTGGAGAAGATTCGGACCCCACTTCGTATCCTCTACTTCTTTCTGCCATTCCAATAGGTCGCAACAACATGTGGTGGCTCATCGTTGGGGGCTGATCGTCCTTTTCAAATGAATGGTCGACATTTACCGCCCCACAAAACCGCCTCACAGCCTTATTCACATTGTTACCATGTATAAGTTGTCTCTAGTCTCGTAACACCCTTCACTTGTACCTCCTCTATTCCTTTGAGGTTCAGCCTCGTTGTTGATAGCAATGGGCAACGCCTTTGGTTTCCTGCATGCTCAAACTGAAGGTGGTTTTCAGTTTACTGTATTGAAAGCTTGCGAGGCTGAAGCTATTGATCTGAACCAAACTTGCAGCCTGACCTTTGGGCCCAATCGTGAGCTTGTCTCCATTGGAAATGTCACTAGAGGAAATATGAAGCCTGAACCAGGGATAGCAGGAATAGGAGTGAGTGCAAAATTGTTCCCTGATCTTCCAATACTAATTTCAGTAGATATGGATTGCTATGGTTTTATTTTTTGCAGTCGTCTTGATTGCCTTGGTTTTTGTAGTGGTTGAGACACTGTCGAGGTCAACTATTTCGTGAGTTATCCCATAGATTAATTCTTTTACATACTCTAACGTACGTAGAACATCCGGAATATTTGCGTACTTCAGAGAATCGCCCCTCGATAACCCCGATGATCCCCAGCAGAGGAGGAAGAGAAAAAGAGACACATTCCGAGCAGCTGGGCGAACTTTCGTACTCGGTGTATCAGATACTCAAACAATCTTCGTCGCAGCCTTTCTTCTCGGGTTTGCTGGAAACAGCAAGTGCCATTTAACCAGCTATCACTTCACGGTAGCAGTTAATCAAATGATGATTGCTCTATCAGTTATAAACTTATCAGTCGCCCTAGTACGAACATATTGGCGTAACCCACTTGCGGCATTTTTTAGACTTGTGCTGTCTCTTGGGGCTTACATTGGCGTCGGTCTCACGATTTTCAGAAAAGCCAATTATGCTCCAGATTGGCCGCCTCCGGGTAGTCGAAAAGACAGTGCGATCCTACTCCCTGTAGCATGTCTGTTAGAGTCAAATTTACGGTCCAGTACTTTGGAACAAGCGAAACAAAGTCAAGCCGATCTTGGTTTTGGAAGCTCATCAACATGGCCTGCTGAGAGATACTTCTTCATCGCCTTGGTTCTTACATTTGCCACAGCGCACGCTTCGACTCTCGTCCGATTTCTAGAGAATAGGGACTATGCACCAGAGAAATGGACCGAGTTCCGTGCATGGGTCACATTCACATACTGGGCGTTTGTACTCATATCTCCAACCTTTGCATCTGTTTGGTGTTGGATAAATGTGTACAAAGTGCGAGAATGGGTCAATAATTCAGGATGGATAGGACCCCACAATCCAGAAATGGTGATCTGGGACCCTGGTCAACTAATCGCTATGGGGGTTTTGATAACTGTTATCATGAACATGCTGACTGAGGCGAAAAAGAGGGAAGGGAAGGACGCGGAGAGAAAAAAGAAGGGAAATTTCCAAATAGTACCGGGGGGAACTAGGGTTGATGGGCTACGTTCAGACTCTTATCTTATGGAGGATATGTGGCCAAACGCAGCAACGACACCTCAACACTATCCGCATCCAAATGCGATTTGGCGCCCATCATAAAATTTCTATCTCAATATTTTATCAATTGGATAACATTGAAACAGAGAATATTGTCAAGTTTCTTTCAGGGTGTCAAAGGCTCGAGTTGAAATACAAGGACGAATCTACGTCGATAGATGTGCACTTCCTACGAGGAAGCATGTGAGACTCCTATGTGGATGAAAGTGAGCCTAGATCGTAAGATTAGTGGAAATAATAAAGCATTGATGGGCGAATGTGTGCATTGCCGAGTGGGTATGAGGTATGGGGTAGGCCAGAAGCAAATTGCAACGGTGGGATGATGTGGCTTGAAGTGGAGAGCTACAAACTGCAGGTGGGACTGACTGCATAAGAAGAGCCGAAGTGGCTGCATCCGGTGTACACCAGCTCACACCAATGGGAGAAAGGCTGCTAATCTAATGTCAATTTGCAAGGATGGTGACTTAATGTCATGGTTCGCTAGCCTTGTGGTCTCCAATCCTCCACTGGAAGGGAAGGATTGCATACCTTTCGAGAACGACACGATGCCATTTTATGAAGCATACCCACAGCGGTGCCCCTAGAATTGATTTGCATTTGAGATCTACGTTTCCGGTGAAGAGCACTGAACTCTTGTAACTTGGGCCCTAACCCTGTACTAGTGTCTTCACCGGATTGCGCTTCCTCCATTCTAACCCCCTTAATCAGACTTCACAAGCCTCTACATTGAACATAGCCGCTACGATTGGGCCCTCTTTGCCCCATATCTCGATGGCTTGTTCAACCGCATCCGTCACAGTGATTTCCTTGACCCCCACAGTCTCATTCTCCACCAACGCATTTAGATCATTTCCACTATCCCCTTCGTAAAATTGATTGCTAACCGTTAACCCTTTCATAGCCTTGGCCTCTTCACCTCTATCCAAAGCGATCCTTGCATTCTTATTAATCTTCTCAACGTCGACATTTTCTACGGTGAACTTGGTGCCAAGCACTTTCTCGACAGCGTCGAGGAGAATTGCTTGCGTAAGGCCGAGAAGAGGGCAAATATAGATCGGGCGATTGAGGATCGGGATAGGGTTCCGAAGCATATTTGCGGCCGCAAGCGCAATAGTGGGCAGGGGCGTCCAGCAAAGGGGGTTGTTGCCTGTTCCATAGATACGGGCGCGTTTGTTGGGGATATCAATTCCAGCTGGGCCTTTCATGAGCCCTTATGTTTGTTAGTAATGACGTTCTCGCTATCCTATTCCATCTCTCCTGTGTAAATAGTGTAAAATAATGGACGGAAATTACTCACACATATCGAAAAACGGACCACCATTCAAAGCTGACCATGCCAATTTTTCTTCACTTGCCAGTTTCTCCAAATATTCTCTCATTTTGATTTTCCCTCCAACAATCGCTTCTGGCATCCTCATGAACTGCTCACTCGTCACATGACCAACAAACTCATTTGCAAAGTAAAATTTCACCCCCGCTGCAACCGCAGCGTCGACTACTCGTTTCATATTGTTGTACTGGGTCGCGCTACCAGCTAAGCAATTGACGACCGCATCTTGGCCCGTAAAGGCAGCAGTCAGAGAGTCGAGCGAGGCATAGTCAACAGTGCGGTGAGTGATATTGGAGTTTGTGGGTGGCGTGTAGCTGGATTCGGGTCTTGTCATGCCAGTAATGGTGAAAAGAGAGTCGTCTTTAAGAAGCTCTGTTATAATTCTGCTACCGACATTTCCTCGAGGTCCAAGGATGGCAATGTGCTTAAGCTCCATATCTTCGACTTCTCAGGCAGCGGCTTGTGGTAAAAGAGTTTGAAGATATTGTGGGATCCGTACCGATGGGTATGAATATGACTGATGGACTGACAAAATAAAAGGGCAGAACTTGACCTCTTGTACTCTACACATTCCCCTCACTCCTAAAACTCCAGACAGCTACACCGCTACATTTTGTCCGAACACATTAGATTCAACCAAAGAAATGAAGTCATTCACGCTTGTTTCATCAAAACATTGAGACGAAGGCCGGAGCACATATGTGAACCGCTACCGAGGAGAAAGTTGAAGCCATACAGATGGTGTGTAGCCTCGTATAGCTGGGGTTCGACGAGGGTTGCCTCCGGTCACGGCGTGGGAATAACGTCCGACGCCAAGCTCGGCGCTTCCAATGCCGCCCTCGGCCAACCTTCTATCCCGAGTGCTGTGGGGAAAGTCAGGATGGGTTAGCGGTGCACGTGCTGGGGTCGGTGTTTGGAGGGCATTGATCAAATGCCGACCTTCGGACCAATTGCTGCTACTTTTTGAGCTTGCATTCTGTTTCCGAAAGTTACGTCCACATTCATCCATCTATTCCGATCGAAACAATGAGCATAACAGTCGACAACAGTATCGCAGGGCGACTAGCCCTCATAACAGGCGCTTCAGGGGGGTAGGAGCCTCCATTTACTACCCTTGCTCTGTCCCAGGTAGCTAATGCTAGATTGAAGCATCGGCGGAGGATGCGCGCGTGACCTGTTCCTCAAGGATGTCCATCTCGCACTGACATACAATTCGAATCGCGAGAGCGTGGAGAATCTGACTTCAACGCTTGTCAACGAATACAAATCCGCATACCCCGGCAAGGTTGTACCAAAGATAACATGCCATGCGGCGGACTTGTCAGATCCAGAAGCAACACTGAAGCTTGCCGGTGAGGCGAAAAAAGAGCATGGGAAGGATGTCGACATTTTGATCGCAAATGCGGGTTTCGGGAAGAGGATCACGGATATTGAGGAGATTCCGCTGGATGTTTTTGAGCATACGCTGAATGTGAATTTGCGCGCACCGTTCCTTCTGGCGAAGAGTGTAGTGGGGCATATGAAGCAGCAGCGGTGGGGTCGCATTATTTTCATCTCAAGTATCGCGGGATATGGCGTTGGGCTGAATGGATGTCGTACGTCTCCTGGGAGAACATCAACGGGAGGTTTTACTGACATTCATGTAGACTACGCAGCATCGAAGGGCGGGCTCACAGCAATGATGAAGAACCTCTCAACCCGCCTGGCAGAATTTAACATCACTGTAAACGATGTTTCTCCCGCTATGATCGGAGACACAGGTCTAATTCCTTCTGGTGACAGTGTTCCAGGGTTGGTGGACAGTATTCCACTGGGAAGGTTGGGTGTACCGCAAGAGGTTGCGAATGTTGTTTCAATGTTCTGTACAACGGGATATATGACAGGTCAAAGTGTGCTCTTAGCTGGAGGGCTGAATCACAAGTAGATCGCGTAGAATAAAAAGTAGATAATGCCTTTCCCACTGGGAGCGTAGAAAATTTCCACATCCGGCGGGGTACAGGTCGGCTTATGACGTCCCCCTCGTTCGGTCCGAGATGGACCGCTAGTGGGGGAGACTGCGTCAACGCAGTCTGAATAAATGCTTCTGCGCGCCGCGATCGCTAGAGAAACATCTCCCACGCTTTTTGATTTTCTACTCCGCTGCTCGCTCTTGATACACAATCAACTCACTCTAATCGCTCTTCACGACATCCTAACCCTGCGACGCAATGGCACAAAGAGCTGCCCTCCTCATTGGCGGCGTGACACACACGCAAAAAGAGTGGAAGGAATGCTCGCAAGTTGCCTCAACACTCTACGAGTACCCTGATGGTACGCGTGAAGACTTCATCTCCAAATGTAAAAATGGCGATTTCAAAGATGTTTTCGCCCTATACCGGAGCAACGACTCGAACAGAATCACAGGCAACTTTAACGACGAGCTTCTCGACGCGCTGCCCAAGTCGCTGAAGTTCATATGCCACAACGGCGCTGGTTATGATAATATTGATATCCCTGCATGCACAAAGAGGGGAATTTTGGTATCCAGCACCCCGATTGCGGTCAATGATGCGACAGCGGATGTGGCTATCTTTTTGATGTTGGGTGCGCTGCGGAACGTTACGCAGGTTTTTGATGCAGTGAGGCAAGGTGAGTTATTGTCCTTTAACAATCACGATGGTTGCTGAAAATCAGAAGGCAAATGGCGCGGTAACTTCCAACTCGGGCATGACCCCAAGAATAAGGTCCTCGGCATCTTAGGCATGGGCGGCATCGGGTCCGCAGTCGCACACCGTGCGAAGGCCTTTGGAATGAAGATTCAATACCACAATCGAACACAACTGCCCGCCTCAGAGGAAGATGGAGCGAAGTACGTGAGCTTCGAGGAGCTGCTTAAAACATCGGATGTTCTTAGTCTCAACCTGTCACTCAATGCATCAACAAGACACATTATTGCAAAGCCCCAATTCGACGCAATGAAAGATGGTGTGATCATAATCAACACCGCCCGGGGCCCCCTGATCGATGAGGCTGCATTGGTGGATGCTCTGAAGAGTGGGAAGGTGTGGACAGCGGGACTCGATGTGTTCGAGGAGGAGCCCAAAATCCATCCTGGATTGTTGGAGGCAGATAATGTGGTATTGCTGCCGCATATTGGCACAGGGACGTTCGAGACACAGGTAAGCCTGAAGCCCCAAGTATGACATGGAGCAGATGCTAACAATACATGCAGCGAGATATGGAACTCTTGGTGTTAGATAATTTAAAACTAGCTATTAAGGAGGAGAAACTGTTGACGCAGGTTCCGGAGCAAAAAAAGGCGAAGGCAAATATCTAAGTGGATTGTTCTTGTTCTAGGAGAAGCTTATAGAACCAGCACTGCGCTGCATACCACAATAGAGACTCAATATTATCTAAAAAAGATTTTAGGACAAGAAGTTTCAATTTTGATGTCTAAGTCTCCACCAAACTCCATGCCCCTGACCGCTGTCATAACTTTCAACAGATAGCAAGACCCGCAGCATAAAGAAACCAGGTCAGGGATAGGATGAATGCCAGATCAGCGAGTGAGTGATGTAAGGAAGGGCGGGGAAAACAGATACCGGTACCAGAGCAACGCCGAGCGAGAGCGAATTAAAAAAAAGAAGAACTGTATTGAGGCTTGTGAAGGAACGAGAACGAGGCTCAGGGTCTAAACGAGAACGAGATGCATTCACACGCCAAGGCGCCGCGATGTTTCAGAACACATTGGGGTCAGCAATAAATCCCTCTATTCCTATTCGTTGTCTTATACATACGCAACGCTACAACCCTTGTAAACCCACCAGCAATACTGCCGAAGACCATGTCGAGATTTGGGAATATACTTTGAACGCCTGCTGCTGGGAACATGATGAAGGTTATTTTGAACACATTGGGCTCGAGTTGCGATTGCAATTTCAAGAGCTGGGCGGTGCATCCATGTCTTTTGCCATTCGGAGAATACAAGAGTGCATTGGCCAAAGTGGAGAAGAAGGGTGATATATAAAAGCTGCTCCTGCTGAAGCTGAGTTGGGACATTCAAAGCTCCCTAGTACACTCTATCGACTACTTCTTTATCTTGCAGCCAATTACCAGACACATTCAACGAACCCAAATCATGAATCTCTTTATCATCTGCACTACTCTTGCATTTACTCTTGTATCTGCGAAACCAGAGTATGGAATAAGCCCGCCTGTCCATATCTCTGAATGGCAAGCCCCGGGACCCAATGACGGTATTTGGTGTCCATTCTGCACTCTACAATTTATACTAAATACTTCACAGTTCGAGGCCCTTGCCCAATGCTTAACACTTTAGCAAACCACGGCCTCCTCCCACGCGACGGCAGGAACATTACCAAAGCCAACGCTCTCCACGCCTTATCTGGAGGCCTCAACTTCAACAGCAGCCTTGTGGCACAGATGTGGGGCGCTGGTGTGGTAGTCAATCCTGAGCCTAACGCAACATTTTTCACCCTGTGCGTTGCTTCTTGCTCCTCTTAGTAAAATACTGACAAAGAAATCAGTGAACAACTCAGCGTGCACAATCTCCTTGAGCACGATGCCAGCCTATCGTTAGTTCCTTCCCATTTGCCCCAATCTTCCATCTTCCTCTATCTTAACCCTCATACGCAGCCGCACGGATGCTTTCTTCGGCAGCAACATTGCCTTCAACCGCACCATCTTCGAAGAAACTACTAAGTTCTGGACCGCTGAGACCCTTACACTGCCTATGCTCGCCAACTCCAAACTAGCGCGTCAAATCGATTCCCGTTCCACGAATCCAAACTATACGTTTCCACTGCAAGCAGAGCACTTTAGTAAAGGGGAGGTTGTATCGTTTGTGGTCATGTTTGGGGATAAAAATGCAGGGACGGCGAACAAGACTTTGGTGGAGTTTTTCTTTGGTGAGTTGAACACTGGTGCACTTGTGAGTGTGTGAAGATGTTAATTAAAGGACAGAGAATGAAAAATTGCCGATCGAGTTGGGGTGGTCGAGGCCTAATGTTACGATACACACTACCGATATCAGAGAGATGACGGCAAGACTTGAGAGTGCTCTTACGCTGCTGACGGATGGAGGCGTGGCTGCGAAGGCAAAACGCGATTTACATCTAGGATACTAGACTCCCCATTTTTCTAGAGTTCGAAGAGGTGGGCAACCTGGCGCATGAAGTTCAATAACGAACTCGCGGAAATCGAAGGCTTGAAATGGAGTACGATGAAAAACGTGCCTTGGTGGGCTTGCTTGGTGGCTGTATCGGTACCAGTCAGTACCTAGCAGTATGGAACTACTCGTAGAAAATAGGAGAATGAAGTTTTGCGTGAATCATGCCCATTGGGTTCGCCATCGAAACACTGACTCGTTCACGTGCGTGCTGATGCATTGCACACGCGCCCTCTCATGAAAACCAGGATGTGGAGAAACAAGAGTCGGCTGTCGGCCTTTGCACGCAAGCCACCTCAGCTTCATGATCACTGCCAAGCTCCTCCTTTTGGGAAGCCTCGTGGTCTCGTGCCGAGGTCGGCAACTGGTCAAACACCGACATGTCGCCCTAACCATCATTCTCTCACGACTATCACGCCTCAACTCATTTCCGACAGGCTGGGACGCACCAACACCACGGCGTCTGAACGCAAGCACTGTTCACCACTGTTCCCGGTTTTCGCAGGAGATCCCGGTGCTCATAGCCGCGGTAGGCTAGTTCCCCGCCACGCCCCTCATGGAGCTACCCCGGTCCCCAGATTGTACAATGCCGGTCGCGATTCAAGCAGTCTGAGCGTATGATATATAAAGATGAGGCCTGTTCGCTCATATCGGCTCATCTCGACCGTCCCCAACCTGCCCCGATCCTGAATCAAAAGGTTGCGCTGCACCGAACGTCATTCTGCCAACCCTCAGACCGCATCTGCAGATCACGATGGCGAAATTCGATGTAGGAGCAATCCTCAGTGATATCAAGGAGTATCGCCGAGTCTACTTCTTGACGGCTGTCGCCTCATTCGGTGGCATGGTATGTGAACAGTCTCTTCCGTGAAGCCGATCGCGTACTGACCCCAACAGCTGTTTGGATGGGACACTGGTCTGATTGGAGGTAAATTTTTCCCACAGCCCCACTGTTTTACCGGAACTAATCGATAACGCAGGTGTTCTTACAATGGACTCGTTCCAGCACTCGTTCAATCTTAACTCGAAAAGTCCAGATTTTGCGAATCTACAGGGAAACATCGTTTCAGTTTTGCAGGCAGGTTGCTTCTTTGGCGCGCTGACTTCGTTCTACGTCAGTGATACTTTGTAAGCCGATCCTAGGAGCCTTGTCTACTGTAGACTGACAATTTGGGTAGTGGAAGGAAATGGGCTCTGATCATTGCAGACATCATCTTCCTCCTAGGGTCCCTTATTCAAACTCTCTGCGCCATCAATACCACAAGCCTCGCCCAACTGTATGTTGGTAGAGTTATCGGAGGATTTGGAGTTGGACTGATTTCAGCCGTTGTCCCAACATACATCAGCGAGAATGCAAATAAGGAAATTCGAGGCCGCTGTGTTGGATGGTGAGTAATTGAGATGTGCCAAGCATGCAAGAGCTAATAAAAGCAGCATGCAACTCTTCAACGTTACTGGAATATGTCTGTCCTTCTTCGTCAATTATGGAATCAGCATTCAGATCAAGACTCTTAGTTCAGCTAAATGGAGGGTTCCTTTTGCCCTTCAGATGATTCCTGGAGTGCTCCTCTTGGTCGGAATCTTGTTCCAGAACGAGTCCCCGCGATGGTTGGTCGAGAAGAACAGACTGACGGATGCCGCAAAAGCCCTCGCCACGGTTCGTGGCAAGTCTGTCGAAGACCCCAAAGTAATTCAGGAGCTTGACGAAATTGTGATGGACTTTCAAGGTCACGAGAAGCTGCCACTTATGGCGCAGGTCAAGGCCGCATGCTCAAGCAAGCGCATGTTCTACCAGTCATCTTTCGCAATCATTCTCATGTTTTGGCAACAGTGGACTGGAACCAATAGCATTAATTACTATGCACCGCAAATCTTCAAGTCTGTAGGCCTCCAGGGTCAATCGGCTGGGCTCTTCGCAACTGGTGTGTATGGAATCGTCAAGATTGTGATTACTGCATTGGGCCTTATGCTTGCTACGGAGCAAATTGGTCGAAAGGTATGTCAAGCAAATTTGCTGGATGCGAACAAGCATGCTAACTGAATATCAGTATTCGCTCCTTATTGGCAGTGCTGGACAGGCTTTTGCCATGTTCTACATCGGCGTCAACCAGGCTGTGAATCCTGTAAAATCCGGAGACCCACTCACTGGATCAAGTACCTTTGCTATTGTCTGCGTGTATCTGTTTGTTGTGTTCTATTCCTTCGGTAAGTCTACACATTGAGCCTGTACAAGATGGCCGAGGCTGACAATGAATAGGATGGGGGCCCATACCCTTCGTTTTGTCATCCGAATGCGCCCCTAATCATGTCCGATCCTTGGTTATGGCTGCCGCACTCATGACCCAGTGGCTCTTCAACTTTGTCATCGCTAAGATCACTCCTCTGATGCTGGCAGACATAACATATGGGACATTTCTGCTCTTTGGAAGCTGCTGCATTATTATGGGAATTTACGTCATATTCTGTGTTCCTGAAACCAAGGGTGTGCCGCTTGAGTCGATCCACATTCTCTTTGAGGGCTCCATCATCAAGGGCTGCATCAAAGACACGATTCCGCGGTACTCGAGGGCAAAGAAGCTGCAGGACCACCATGTCACAAACGATGATGCTGACTCTGTGACCGGAAAGCCGTCGCAGAAAGGGGTCATGGGGGTGCAACATATTGAGGATGCATAGATTCAGATAGGGGCTAGATAGTCATCAAATACGAGACTGAGGTAGCGATATTCGCTTGAAACCCGGCCCAATGCAATGCTACGTGTCTAGGAGACGGCGATCGCAGTCGAAATGGGGGGAGTCGGGCCGCGCGAGGGCGATGAAGCCCTGATTTCAGCGCTGAGTTGGGCTGCTGGTAGGGCTATCCTGCCCAAGATGGCAGGCTTTTTCAGCCGGTGTATGAAGGAGAAAGAGTGGGGCGATAGTAGGTGCAACGGCGGGAAGTGCGTCGTCCGGTGTCTTGATGCGGATAGGAGGCACCACAGCGGGGCTTGATTTCAATGTGCATGTTCGCCATTTTGGGTGTTGGCGCGGTGGTGAGGTGAATTGCCGGTCGAGTGAAGCGGTTGACTCGGCTGCACGCCCTATCAGCTGTGCCCGTTGGGCCGGCGCGGGGCTCGTACTCTACTGTACATGCAGTATGGGTTGTACTTGGAGGAAATCTGTCTGTGCCAGAGCCCTGGAGGCGGCTTGGATGCACTGGTCAGCAGGCGATCTGCGTGCTTGGCGGGCCCAGACAAAGCGATGTCATAGCCGGCGCTGATGGGACACTCTCCACCACGTAGCCCAGAACAGGGCCCCGAAGCCTGCGCCCACAACCGACACACAAGATACCTCTTCTTTCCTTATTCCTTTTCACCGCCGGGCCCCTGCTC
>JAAZQE010000407.1:0-25889 GCA_013620735.1 Clavariopsis aquatica | reverse complement strand
CACACACACACACTCTCTCTCTCTCTTTTTCTCTAATTTTTTTTTAATTAATGAGCCTAAGGTGGGAGGTGGGAATTTGAGCATTCGCAGTTTACAGCCTGCAAGTAGGAATTGTAGGACAGATAAGCATATGAGAAGCTGTGTTTCCACACTCGCTACTCCTCATTTAGAAACATTCCTTGCAGAAAATAATCTCGTATGTTGATTCGGGGCAACAAAAAGCGTGGGAGTGGGGCGAGCGCACATATCCGATATGGTCTCCGAGAGAGTTTGCCTGAAAAGTTGGTTCTTGAGGCCCCGGCGAAGAAGTAGTGAGACAAAGAAAAGGTAGTCTGAGAAGGATGCAAGTTGATTTTTTTGACCCAAACACGAAAATATGAAACAATGACCACGGACGAAGGATCATTGCCTAAAGGTGCTCGAAGTACTGGTGTTTGATGATCTGCTATATAGATAGACAAGGCGTATTGTACTCAGCGTCGGGAGGCTTTACAGTGCAGCTAGCTATGAAAGATCAAGTGACTGAAGAATTATTGTACAAGGGCCGTCAACTGTAACGCTGGTAAATCGATGGCAGTGGTTTTGGATGTGATAATTGTGACTCCATCCTTAAGGACACTTCGTCATCTTGAATTTTCCCATGAAGACTATTTGAATAAACCAGGAATTTACAAATACCTGGGAATTCTCTATCAACAGGTACGTCAATCCCTCTGGCAGTAGCGCCCAGTGGTCCCTGATGAAACTCAGCGCCATCTTCAGTTGCGTCTCCAAACACATTCAAGCGCCTGATTGCATGTGATCCAATCCATGCTTAAGCCTTAGGAAGGCGTATAATCATGCGTTGAGCAGAGTTCCTGATTGATTAGACGATGGCGATACCATGCTGCAAAGACCATCTCCTCTAATGGTTGAGAAATTGCATTGAAGCTTTCCCGAAGGCAATCGAAGGAGTCGTCGCATATACGAATGGCTTGACTCTGTTCCAAACAAGAATGTCTGCTGTGTTACGCATATGATCCAAGCTGTACTCCAAGATCTCCGGTACAGCTTTCTTTTCTTCTTTCTCTTGATCCTCAATGGTTGTACTCTGGGACGAGATCATGCATCAATTGACCAAAGGAGCGGTTGCACTTTAGCCAAATTGACTGCATCCTCGTATTGGTACCAAATCCACAGAATCCTGCCTTAAGTTGCTTTTCAAGTTGGATCTGAGGCAGTGTTTGCGAAGGCATGATGTGTTTCTATATCCATGATGTGGGGGTGCTGAAGCAGTGATTCCGAGAGTATTATGCTCTATAGTTTCTTCTATAGTTGCAACATGGCTTCTAATCCCACTTCGATGGTAACGCCGACATGTCATGGTAAAAGGATTACAGAGTGTGCTCTCAAGTGCTATGCCAAGACATCCGATCACCCCCGCCTAGCTAGCGCCCCGATGTCTGAAGCAGCCACTGCGGAGTCGTTATGCTCTCTCCCATGTTTAATATTCGCGGAACAGCATTCCACTATGAATGACTCAACCGGCATCGCCGATAGGCTCTGAAGATCTAGCCGCAGATGCGGTCTTCTCTGTGCCCATCTCGATGCTCGATAGTACGACGGCATCAACGTTGCTTTCGCCGCATACTCTTGTGTGTTCGAAGCATATAACCCTTTTTTTTTTGCATTCTTCGCCGTGGTGAGCAGTGTCGTGTGATGCGTTCGATGCTGCCTCGGGCAGTTCCTTGGTGTTTCTGAAGCCGTGGTCGCAGCGACGGTCGCATCAACTCCGTTGTTAAGAGCCATGGAAATGGGTGCTACTTTAGCTTGGTGGATTTCAAATTCAGGAGGGAGACTGCCTCACCGGTATTCTAGGGCGATATTTTTGTCGCCGACCACCGCTCGAGCTGTGTGGTTATTTCTGTATTTCTTCAATTGGAGAGGCATATATGTCCAAGCCCGAGAGAAAGGGGAGTCTGCCTTATTGCTCTCCCGTTTTGGGGCCGAATCCTGATGACGAGGCAGTAAGCCGACTCTTTCGGAAACGGGTAACCACTTCGTTATTTCCCTGAAAGTTGCGCGCCTCTGCGAGCGTGACCAGGCTGAAAACGATGATTGTATAGGCAGGCGTAAGATCAAAGGGATTGTGCATTCTCGCTCTGAGGTAGTATGTGAGACATGCACCCTCGGCCACGTGGGGTCAGGAAGACGGGAGGGCGCATAGGGCTGCAGCTCCCAACGGCGTGAAGTCAGCTTACCAGACGCACAAGTGCCAGTTGGGGACCAGAAAGAGCCGGCGAGCGATGGCGCAACGGCAACTGGGGAATCCAGCGATCCGGGCGATTCCCAGCAGAAACTGTGTGGCGGTCTCAGAGAGCTCCCGCGCCCTCGTCCGTGCGGACTACTGGCAGTAGTGTACGAGGCATCCCTCCAGGCGCCGTAGAGGGCAGTCGACCGAATGCTGCAGGCGCATGAGGACAGCGCTGTGTATCCCACGTTTGGCACCCAGCGTTGAGCGACAAGTGGTTGTTCCTTGGCCCTAGTGGTGGTGCCGTTGCGCTTCGTCTGCCGCTGTATGCGCCATGCAGGCCCTGCAGGCGGGTGTGTGAAGCTGCGTGCTCAGCTCGTCAGCCCTATAGCCGGCTTGGGGGTTGCTGTGATCAGCGGGGGGACGAGAGCGTGACGATAAATGACTGATGATGGAGCAGCGCGCCTCGCCATGCCCTCTTTGGTAAGCTGGGCGCGGGCTTGGGCATGGGCATGGGCATGGGCATGGACATGGACATGGGCATGGGCACAGGCGCGGGCAGGTTGTGGTGTTGAGGTGCGATGTGATGCGATGCGATGCGATGCGATGTGATGCCGTGCTTGGGTAGAGCCTTCGCGCTACAGGACCCTCGCGCTGTGGCAGGATGCCTGGGAATGCACAAGCGATCACGTGCCCACCAGCCACCACGCTGCGGGGCGTTTATCCTTCACGCTCCTCTGACACTCTTCCCATGGCCGAGCAACCCGCTGTTGTCGACGAGCACGTCGCCTGTCTCGGATCTAGCGCACCCACTGCGTCTTCCAGTTGTTCCTGCGGCAGCCGCTGCCGACGCCGACGCCAACCCAATCCCACCGGTGTGAGACTCACTGCCTCGCTCTGCTTCCGCGATTCCACGCCTCTGGCTGCCCCCGACTGCCCCCCGACTGCCGGGGCGTGCTGAGCCGGACAGGAGACTTGCAGCGAGGGTGGTGGTGGCGCCCAGTACCGATGGCGTGCGTGCGTGTGGCGGCACACCATGGGCACCGAGCTTGGGGTTCTGTCCCGTTTCACCGTTCACCTTGCCCGTTCTCCAGGCCCTGCAGCAGCGCTGCACGGCAGGGGTCACCCCGTCCAGTCTACGTACTCTTCCTCCGGTCCAAGGCGAACAGCGCATGCCCGCCCGTTGCGACAGTCCACCGTCCCATGTCGAGAGAATCGTGGCAGACATGGCTGCCGCCAATGGCAACGCACTGATCGTCCCCAGAGGCTCTTCAGCTGGAGCTGGGGACGAACCGCATCCTTCGCTGCGGCAGCCGAGCAGACTACGCTTGCGATCCATCCACGTCCTGTTCATGTCTGCTAACTGTCATTATGGCTGTGCTAGTTCTCCTGCCCCATCTTAGCACCGCTTGCGCTGACTGTGCACCTGTTCCTACATATGGGTTTCCGTTGCCTGGCTGTCCTGCAGCATGCACGGCGGCATGTCCTCTGTCTACACCCACGCTTCATTATCCCTCTCTATTTCGTCCTTCTCTCTTGCGGCTATATAATCTAGCTTCCCCCCGTGCAGCATCTCTAGTTTCACGCTGCAAGCATCAGAGTCTCTGCCCTCAATCCTCAATCCTCAATCCTCAATCCACAATTCACAATTCACAATCCACAATTTACAATCCACAATCGTTCAGTCTGCTTTACCTTGCTGGCGCCTCAACCATCGACTCCTATATCTCGCTCTTCTATCACTGCATACGCGCTCTTCCTTCCTCGTCCAATATGTGCTATCAAGTCGTCGAGCGTTACTCGGTCTGCCGGTGTCTTTACTACCGGCACGCCATCGATCCATGTGCTGCCCACGGCCAGCGCGGCCACATGGTTCAGGAGAAGACGGTCCTTGTGGGCTACGCTTGCGCCAGCCACAGCAGCCACCGACCCGAAGTTGCGTACGATCTACCAAGTACAGGCTTGCTCCCAGACTCCGGGTACGCGAGCGGCGCGTACCCCTCAGCTCAACGATAGCCACACTGTACAGTTTGACGCGAGTTTGCACGCACCGCACAACACACGGCACTTTACGCGCGGCGGTTCTCCTGCCTCGATCAATTTGCGCCTCAACACCCTCGGATGCGCAAGACTCATGCATCCCTTCGAGCTGGACTCGGTGCGATGCTGTGCTGCTTCTGGGGCCGAGCTCTTCCCTTTGTTTCTTTCTTGCGCGGACATCGATATGGAGTTCCGATAAGGGTACGGTCTGGGATACTGGGTTATGGGACATCGTATGCACACGATGGAACGATTGGAGGCCACGCTTGGCGCGGACCATTACGAACGGGACGGCAACATGCATGGCAATCTGGTCACGGGCATCTGGCTGCATGGGTTGGAGTAAATGGTTTCTTAGCCCCTGTCCTGTTTGATTTGTTTTTTCTTGCGCCTTTTTCTTTGTTCTGCCGGGTGGGATGCGGGCCACCTGATATCTAGACAGTAATATCACACACGCAGTTTGATAATTCGATTCCAAGTCTGCCTTGCAGCTGGGGCCGCCCCAGGGCGCTGAGATGGGCCGGAAATAAGCGCAGTATGCCAGTGTTGTCTTGTGCGCGGCAGCATGTCTCCTCTCGTGATGCCGATGGGCGAGGGGTTGACTCGTGTGCATGCATGGAGAAAGCGTGTTGTGAATTGGCGATAGCTGCGTAGCGCGGGGTGAGGTCTGATCTCAGCTCCCACGTCACCGGCAGCGGACCAGGGTCAGGGTTGAGCCGGAGCTTGGCCGCTCGCTTAGACGAGTCGGGATTGGCACGCTTTCACGCCACCGCTCTTTGCGGTGCCCTCTACTCCACAACATCCTCATCACCAGTTGCGCCCGTCGGTGTGAGAGTCGTCACGCTGCCGCCCTGCCGCGGCCACAACAACCCACCGCCGCCGTGGCTGCGCCCTCCGCCGAGCGCTACCGGGCATGTCCGCGCGCGAAAGTCACACCAAAGTCGCACACCCAGTCGCGCACACGAAGTACTCACTCTCCAGGCGTCGACACGTCGTCGGCCGGGCATGCAAACTGCCAGGCTCAATACGCGTGAGCAGGCGCGCAATCTGCGGTCCCGACGCTGCATCATCTCTCCCGCGCCGACGGTCTTGTCTCGCCGCTCCACAACCGCCGGCCGGCGCGCAGGGCACAGCAGTCGACGGGGACTGCCGTCTATTTTTGGCGGGGGGGGAGGGGGTTTGAGGTTTGAATGCCATGTCTTTTCCTTGCTTTTCATGTCCTCAGAGGTGTTTACTGCCAACTTGGGGCATGTCCAGCGAACTTGCGGGTTGCGGCGCCCACCCAGCGGCACCCTAGTCTTCGCCTTCATTCGACCTCTCCGTAGCAGGCTGCGGCCTTCGCACCCCCCTTGCCTATTTCCGGTCCTGTCATTCCTGTCATTGCCCGTAGCGTCGACGGCATCGTCCGTCTGGCAGTAGACTGCGCATCTGAACGTGACGGTGGATCCATGCCCTCGCTTGGTCGCACCGCAGCGAGCACTCTGCAAACGCCATCTGCTCGCACATGTTGTTGAACAGGATGCCCTTACATGTGCTGTGGCACCCTTGGTTCATGGTTTGGTTGCCGCCAATTCTTTTTAAACGGCCAATGTATGGCCCATCGCTGACTCCGCCGGCACGTTGGCGGCCGGGTGACAAGACTCTCCTATGCTCGCTACACGTGTGAGATGATCCAGCATGGGTAGGCCAGGGCCCGCGCTGCATCTGCATCTGCATCTTGATGTACAAAACGACGCCCAAACAAGCCGCCGACCTCGCCCACGGGTGGACATCAACCTCAGGTTGCATTCACCATGTTCGATTCACCCGCACCCTCATTTGCCCCCAAATAACAAGCAGCAAAACCTTTGGACCCATGAAACATGATCCCACGAAACATGGACGCCGAACATGTCTATATTAATGATGGTCTACGCCTCGAGTCCCCATGCGCGCCTTAAAGCGGACTAGCCCGAACATATTTTCCGAAACTGGAAGTGGCTGTGTTGCATTAGGTCCAACGACATCGACGGCAACCAGCCACTTACACAATGCCTCGAGGATTCACTACACGCCTCACTCTTCTCTGCTATTTCCATTCGTATTCTCCATCCTTCCATGTTTTTGCCTCTCGTATCCTCCGTACTCTGGACAAAGATTGTGTTTACTTGTATGTTTAAGACGCATCCCGGTCATTTGAGAGTGCGCACATTTGACCATTTCAGCACACAAGTCCACAGGGCTTTCTTCATGTCCTGGCCAGCTCCGCTGCCTCAATTGGGCCAAGTTTTCGTCTTGGAGAATTCGTGTCTACTCCGCCGCATGTAACCATATCGCACGACCACGCGCTCGAATCTCATCGCAAGCTCCCTGATATGGCCCAGGCGCCGTACTTCATATCGAGACAATCAAAGATTCCTCTGGGGTCTTCTCGCGGTGTACTACATGGTTCCTAGGATGCATAGAATCCTTCTTCGTTGAACCCTCGCGCACTACATGACGCCGGACACATCTTACCCTGTCACAATGGCTGAGATCCTTCTTCAAACTTCGGTACAGAATCTGCAGCATCGCCGTTCTACATGTTTGCCTAGGCAGCAATTCAAATTCAAGCCTTCAATGTGGAATTATGACAAGCCTAACCAATGACCGCGACCGGCTCCGAATTACGTGAGCTTTTATATTGGAGACACTCTCTAAGCGGATACCGACTTAATATCGACCCCTCCCGTCAAGATAACTCTCACTGCACGTATTGAATGTCGAGATCCGTGAAAGCAGTCACGCTCTGCGGGCGCGTGAGTCTATTGGGGATAGCTTCCGGAAAGCATCCTAGGTGCGCTTGCCACGAATGTCCAATGCTAGGGCGCTGTGCATCTTGAAGCACCCGGAACCGCGCCCAGCCAGCGGCGAGCATTCCGCAGCCTACATCTGAGTTTGTGGGTTCCATAGATAGACACAGTCGGCTTTAGTAAGTGGAGTGGCACAAATTATGCTCTATGGGCCCGCCGAGTTACAAATCACAGAAGGAAATGGTCGCAATTTGAACTACATGCTCACTGTGCTCTTGGTCTGCCATTTCGGCAGGAAAACGCTCAGGTTCATTGTAGGATACTTTTCAAGATTAGGTTCTAATCGATGCACGTAGGCTCCCTATAATCCTCCTACGGCATATCGACGACGTATTCGATGGAGCCCTGCGGTAGTGTTTTCCTCGTTGTGTGCCTGTTCCGCAAATCAGGCACTACTACAACTGCGGAGTCATTGGGCTATTGTAATATGGTAGGTACATTGAAACGGCACGGGAAGCACTCGTCTAGTTTGCAGCAACATTTGATGCCCCTTTTCTGCAGCCCGCTGTGACCTCCTTCCCTGCTGCATCATACTGCATTCTCATCCTTCGTATGCAAACTCTTTTTTTTTTTTTGCAGGCCCCTCTCTTTCCAAGCTCAGTGCTTCAGGTCAATGGAGGGGGGAAACGCAACCGTGCCTCGTCGCTTCACGGGCAATATGAGCTTCCCCGCCCCTATATTGCACGCGCTATCGCTCATGTGATAGTCTCCTTCACAGGGACGACTTCTTCCAAATTCAATTTGATCCTTCTTGTAACACCACCTTTTCGGTCTTCATCTGCTCGCCAATGCACCACTCTTCCACCACGTTCCTTGTTGTTTTATGCGTGTACTCCTTGCTGCTCTTGTTTCCGGCCAAGTGATCACGGCACCAATACTCACACTTTCAAGTGTCTCGTCAGCTGCCTCTTTTCCCTGTCGCTTCTCCTTCGCATTCTTCCTTCCAGCATTTATTCACTCCTTGCACTGCATCAATCTTCTCGGCCTTCATGCACTGCAGGCGTGTTATCACATATGTCCTTCCATGGTTCGCGTTCTGTTTAGATCACAAGCGTGTCATCCGTCCCCGTATCGGACCCCCTCTCCAACTCTTTTTTTTTTCGGGGGGGAGGGGTGACCGGTGAGTCTTGATGGCACAGTGGCATAATCCGCTACCACCAATCTGAAAAGAGTTCCGGTGTTCTACAGAATGTCCGCAACATGGCTCCTGTTTTGTCTAATTTCTGCACGGTGGCTATGTGACTATGAGCTTGTTATTCGTGTGATTTTCAATTGCTCACCGACCGTGGATAGTTGCCTTCTTGGCTTGGCGTACGAGAAACCCCGTTGTGGGGGCCTCTATGAGTACTTTTTGCCTTGTGGCGCACTAAAGCCTTTGGAAATAGAAGACGTTGATATCACAGCTGATGATGCGGAATCATCCTCCATCGTACTCGCGCAGTTCTTCAGTATCGATTGTCGTGATGCTATTTCTCCCACCACCACCTTTTGAAGAGAGAGAGATGGGGGGGGGGGGGTCGAAAACGGCACCTTCCCATCCCCAAAATGTGCACTGCCCCCTGTTCGCCCCCATTCGCTCCTTTGAATTGAATGCTCTTTCTCGTCAGATGGCCGATTAAATGCTGAATGATTGGCACTGGCTATGAGTCTGCTTGAGGACCAGTTGTTTATCCATGCATTCAAAACTCTCATCGTAACCTCGTCCACTCAAGAGCCACAAAAAGAGAGTTGGGCGAAGCCCCTTTCAGTTCGTCAAGTCTTCTTGGGTGAAATAGAAACTACGTTGAAAGCATCGCGTGATTGGAAGGATCGGAAGCTGCATGTAAACCTGTCAAAATTCGAAGAAATTGTCCAGGATCATCCAGGTGACCAGTGGGTAGGGGCCCTGACGCTTTAAGAGTACTGGCGGGATTGTGAGGGTAAAGTAATATCGGGGACAAAACCAGGCCCAATCGTGCTCTGAAGCAGTGCTGTGAGGAACCCGAGAGACCATTTAGCAAGCCCTGGTTGCCTTGGGGGTTGGTTGGTTGGTTGGTTATGGGACTGGTGAACTTCCTTCAATCTTCATATTTCCATTGATAGATGTAGCAGTGAGGGCTTGAGAATCCACCATCTTTCAAATATCCACCCACCATTTCTGTACGTAGGACATAGAGGCCTCGTATGACACTCCAATTTTGGCAACCTGTTTTCAACGTGCATGTATAACCGTCCTTGTTGTTTCCTCCACCAACCTGGCATCTCTTTGGTCGATAAATGTTCCTGATCCCCATACTCGGTCGTGTCCCCCCCCCCTTGATATTCTTCGAATTCCTTGGGTTCTTGATGGGTCTTTCCCTCTCTTCTCTTTCTCTTTCCTCCGCTCTCGGTCTGTCCTTCAGTTTTCTGCTTCCATGTCCTTCGCAACACCTCGCTCTTTTGTTGCACAGCTAGTGGGTTGCATTAACTTGGGCGTTTGACATTATCGGACGACCATGGACAGTAATGAGTCGACGAGTCTACACTTTGTGATATACAAGCTTTTTGGGCCTTGATATAAGTAAACCTAGATGGTTGCGTGTCCACAACCCATGAGAAGGAAAAAGAATTCAAGGAAATATGCCAAGTGTTCAACCTAGGCTGAAATATTTTGGAGCAACTATAAGAATATGAAAGAGATGGATCTCTTTCAACCAGAACAACGACAATGAAAAGAAGTATTGAGATAAGTAGTAACCCTAGCCGGGGTGAGAAGGAAGGTGATTTCCCCTCCCCCAACCCCCGGCCCTAGCCAGATGAAGGTAAAGAATTTTGGAGGGGCGGTTGCTTGAGAAGAAGATATGAGTCTTCTCTCGTCATTGAAGGGCCCGAGAGCGCACACGGGAAAGGGAGACAGATTGGCAGAAAAAGACTCCTAGGCACGATGTAGGCCTAAACAGCACACAGATAGGAGAGCATAAAAAGAAAAAATGGGTAGGAGGAGAAGAACAGAAAATAGGCCCCACATTTTCACTAGACGGCGTTCGTCACATCTATAAGGCGGTACACCCGCAAAAGACCGCCACCGGCCGGAATCATCCTGCCGAATTCTTAGGAACGGTCAGGGGGATGCTTAATATGGTCTCCTCCTTCTGCCCGTATGTGTTGTGCCGTGCTGGTAGGGCTTAGTGTATTTCTATGATTGATGGCTTGAAATCTTCCGGTCCGCCGAACAAAACGAGCCAAAACGAAACGAGTGAATGAGCGAAACAAGTAATAGACATGTATTAAGGTGTGTCAAGGTTAATGTTTTTTTTTATTTATTTTACTTTTGAGACATTTCTAGTCCATAGTAGTAGCCCATACATCCTTCCCATGTCTTACAAGATTCGTGTTATAAAAAAGAACATTCCTAATTTGGGGTGTAGGTAGAGGTGGATTCGAGTATAATTACTTTTATTTTATTTTTCCCCATCCTGGACTTTCGGAGAATGAAGCCGAGCCGGATCAAGGGAAGAATGGCAAGTCCACATATCTTTTGCGTGCCAAGTACTAGCAGCGTAGAGAGTTACATGGACAATTGTACTTGTACGTGATAGGGGGAGACAAGTCGGCAGTTTTGAACTGCTGCTATTGCAGAAGCAAAGGTCAAATTCGGAGACGCCGTATTTTGGAAGAGATTCATCGTGGTGCTTCTGTTCATCCGCCTCGAATGAATTTCTACTACCGAGCAAGAATATGTAATAAATAAATACCACACCGAGTTGAGTTGTGGGGAAGAAGGATACTAGTGTACTTCCCCACACATTGTTTGTGTGTGAAGTGGGGTGGGGCGACGTGAGTTCGTTTGCAATCCATCAAGCAGAAAGGATCGACTATAGGGTTGACGTAATGAGTGGTGTATCGTGCTTTCATCGGAATATACCTATTGGCGAGTGATGCATGGCGGGGTATTGCTATGTCATTTGTGGGTGAAGTCGACAAGTTAACGTCTAGAGTGTGCAATTGGAGGATTGAGAGATGCAGCATTGCACGCTGGTCGGTTTGCAAAGGTGAAAGTCACAAACCATCACTCAGATAAGTCACAGAAACGATTTGTGATTCGCGCACGAGCCATGTAGAGGCTTGATTCACTATAGTATCAAATCCTCACACGCGGTGCATTGAACATGACATCCGGCTGTTGTTCGATGTCGAATTCCCAATGTTATAAGACACAAGAGGGCTCCCTATCTTCCATCGCCTCTGCATCTCCGGTACTAGCAGCAATTAAATTGTAAAAAAAAAGGTCTATCTAACGATTGTGTATAGTCGTAACAAGGTCGTAAGTGGAGCGGAAAAGGCAAATGGGCATCATAAATATGGACAGAAAGAAGGGAATATCGGACAATGGTGCATCTTCGCGAGCAAGGGTGTGTAGGTGTGTTTGATGCCACGGTAGGTAGAGAGACGTCTACGAACGGATGAGCACACCCTGGCGGCGGGTTGTCTTGGCTTCATACTGATACTCATCCTCAGACGAGCACTCAGATGAGTCGTCGCTGTAACCGCATCGGGCGCCTCCACAGTCGAGCTTGACGCGATCGCCACTACGGGTGATGCCGAAGCGCTCGCATGTGCAGCATGAGCTACCGGAGCTCACGCTGGATGGCGAAGAGCTGTTGGTCGAGCGCGACGTGAGGGACGGGACATTTGAGCTGTCGTCGGAGTCGTAGTCGGACTCGTCCTCGGAGATGGATGTCGTCGATGACGCGGGCGAGATGGTTTGACGCGAGAAACGGCTGGTCAGGGCCTCGAGCGTGGCCTTGTCGTATTGCGTGTTGATGACCTGGCGCGTTTGATGCGGGCGCTCCGGGCGGGGTGCAACGATCCTGGAGGGCGAGAGAGAGCGGCCCTTGGGAATGGAGGCAGTGCTGATGCGTCGGGAGTGGCGCGACGATGACTCGCGGGGCGCCGAGGACGAGGTCTTGGTCTTTCCTCCTGGGATGTCGAGGATATTGAGCTTGCGGCCGGTGGTGGGCTCGGTGGTGGAGTCCTTGGCAGGGTCGTGCGAGACATGGTAGCCATCAATGATGTACTGGGAGGGGAGGGGGGTTAGTATTCCGGCGGACAAGAGGAGAAGAAGAAGAACAAAAAAAAAAGAAGGGTTATGAAAGTGCAGCTCACGTAGTACCAGTATCGCTGGCCCTGCTTCAAGGTAGCACCCTGGAACTTGAAGCATCCCAGCCACCCGCCGCTCTTCTTGGGGTCCTTGGAGAGCGGAAGTTGACCAGAGTAGTTGTCCCACGAGCCAAGAAGATGGACCGTTTTGCAGTTGCTGGAGGTGCGAAGAGTAAAGTTGAGCTGGATAGCTGCCATTGTGGGAGTAATTCGATATCGAGTCTTTCGGTTATGGGTAATTAAAGTATTATGATGTTTGCGGGGTGATGATTCCGTCCGGGCCAAGTGAATGGATAGACGTGAGCGAGACTGCTGTGTGGAGCGTGAGAGAGGGCGTGAGAAGGCGAGTTTGCGTGGTTGTCAGGCGGCTCGAGATGTGTGGGTGGAGCAGAAGCTGATTTGCAGTCTTTGAGCAAGAGAGCTGGTATTAGGTTGTAAGAGTGGACCGGCCACGAAATGGAAGCGAATTGCGAATTGGATGCAAAGAGGGCAAAATGGGGGTCAAGGTCGGGAAAGATGGAATTAATGGCACCAGGCCTGAGGGCGGAGGAGAGGAGGAGGAGGGAAGGGGTAAAAAAAAGGGTAGAAAGTGAACAAGAAAAAACCACAATACACAGCTCTGGAACTTCACACGCTTGCTGAAGAGGGCAGCGTTGAGCGGGCAGGCAGACGGTATTTATCGGCGCAGGCTGGCCGGGCTGGGCACGACGGGCTGGCTTACCGTCCGGCATATTGGCTCTGCACATGGGGAGAGGCCTCGCTTGTCCCGGGTGTGGTTGATTGCTGGTGCAGGGAGTTGGCGATGGGCGAGGTGGGTTGAGTCTATCGAAAGGGCGTCGAGCGCTTGATGGCAGGCGTCGAGTGGTGGAGAGCGGCGTCCGTGCGCCCGGCCCGCTGCGGGCGGTAGCCATGGGCGCGCTGATTGGGCGCCGAGCGGCGGGGGAGCACGGACGCCCTGCGAAAACACGCCGCCTATCAACGGCCGCCGTGGCCGTGGTCTTGTGACGGCGCTGCCATCACGCTGCAGCAGCGCGGCGCGCTAGGCCGCAAACGTGTCTTTTGCGGCCTTTTAGCATCGCGCTGCGCTGCACATGATGCGATCGGCTGCTCTGGGGCCTATTTGCGGCAAGCAACACGAGCCCGACCCCTCGCCGCCTGCCGCATTCGCACCTATTTGCAGGCCGTGGCGGGGCCACCAAATTGACCACAGTGGGACTGGGCGGCTACAGCCCGGCCCGCGTGCTGGCCCGCCTCTTGTTCCAGGGACAGCTAGTACAGCCAGTGCAGCACAGTACAGCCAGTACAGTCTACCACTACTACCGCTATGGGCATGAGTAATTATGTATGTGCTGTGGACACACTCCGTTCTGCTGGCCCGCCGAGAGCGGGAGGCTCCATGTCTGGCTGGCGGACCTGAACCGTATGTGCGCAGCCTGATTGGAAACCCCGCACACCCGCACACCCGCACACCCTCCCGCCCTCATACCCTCACATCCTCACATCCTCACATCCTCACACCCTCAGGCAACAGACACAGCATGCGCCCACCTCGCACATAGGCAGAGCCCGCGCGTGGCTTTGGTGCCCGTCTCATCAACCACTCCTCCCCCTCCTTGGTGCTCTGTGCCTGCTGTTCCCCGCTTCGCAACAACTCATTCGTCCTCGACCAAGAAACTTGTTGCAGCCCCCAATACGACTGCACACCCTGGCGGGGCACACCTCGCAGCAAACCCGCACCTCCCCCCTCCTCTCTCTCTCTCTCTTTTTTTTTTCCATTACTAGTACGCGCCACCGCCCTGGACTGCAGTTCATGCACCGTCGCTCACGTATTATGATTGCTCCATCAAGCAATGCATTGGTCACTTCTTCGCCAACCACGCCCCCGATCCTGCATTTGCGTGAGCACCCGCCAAAGAGTGATCCAACAGATAGATTGTCCCAAGGCACGCCAGCCATGCATCATTACCGACCCCACTAAACAAGTTTCGTACATACACATGCTATATCCGGCCCAGTGTGGGCACATGCTCATCAGTCAAACCCCAAGAGACTCTGCAGCTCCTCGGGCGTCAGCGTGCTCTTCCTCCTCTTGGGTCGCCCGCCAATCCGCGTCTTGATCGGTGAGCCAGGCCCCCGTCTTTGCTTCCGTTCAACGTCTCTGCCCTTTGCTCCTCCCGATCCAGCAGCCTTCAATCCTTCCACGACACCGGCTGCTTCCGCCTCCGCCTGCGCCTTCTTGAGCTTGTCCTCCACCGTCAGCTTGGGGGATCGCTCCTCCGGGTGGGTGTGTGGGCTGGAGAGCCGTTTCTTGGCCTGCCAGTCGTTAGCGCAGCGAATTGGTTGTGCATCGAGAAGGCAAGGGGGCGAAGAAATGCTGACTTTGCTGCCCAGCCCCGTGGGCTGGTCGGCAAGAATGTCGCTACCTACCTGGCTTGGCGTCCGCTCATCCTGCCTCGAACATCGCACTCCATCTTCCGAGTGAGGAGACGATGGACTTGCTGCAGAGCTCGGGCCTGTGTGTGCACGCATGCTAGCCGACTCCATGGCAGATGCTTGCACATTCTCATCCTCCATCTGAGATGGTGTATTGGGTATAGATGCCGAAAAAGCAACCTTGCGTGGCGATTTGGCGGGCGACTTGACGTTGCCCGTGGCCTCCCTAAGCGCTGCTTGGCGAGGTTGTAGTTTCAACTTGAACATGTCTGAGCCCATTGTCTTCTTCGGCACGTCGTCTGCTTCGGGCGAACGCGGATCCTCCAGCTCGTCTGTCTCGTCGATTTCATCGTCGAAGATTGAGCTGTCCCCGGTTTCCTCGTCATCTCCCTCCTCCACCATGGAGACTTCATCTTTGCTCATCGTTGCTAAACCTTTGCCAAGCCCGAGCCCCATCTTGAGCTCTTCTAGATTGATCGTGTCCCCGCCGTTCACCATTCTTCTCCTCCAGCCATCCATGACAGACAGGGTATCCCGCCATCGGGACTCCATCTTTTCCCAACCAGCCCGGAGCCTAACAATCTCTTCTTCTCGCAGCTCCACCTCCTCCACTGACACAAAATTGGGGTTGGTGAGGAGATTTTTGAGGTTCGCTAGCACAGAGTCCATGTCGGTGGCCAAGGTCTCATAACTGGTGGGTAATTCGTTGAAAATTCCCTGTTTCGCATTCTCATCTTCTTCCCCAATTGTAGAGAGATCTTGGCTGCCCTCATGTGTGTGATCCTCTGACATTCCTTGTAGCTCCTTGAGTGTCACCAATGTGCTCCTGACAAGTCCGATCAGATTATCGTTCTCGTCACTCAGGCTCTGGCTCAACTGGGTTAGGAACTCTGTAGTCTCCTGCCCCAGGCTGTATTTCGGATCATCAGTATCCAGAGCTTCCTCTCGGGTGTTGCTTGCGCCGCTATTGAAACCCGCCACGCCTGGATTGATGGTGATGCTGGCACCAATCAGACCCGTCTTATTGCCTCGTTGCTGGCTTATTAAGTGGCTCTTCAGACGCTGAATCTGCACATCGCGCTTCCTAATGTCGTTTGCACAACTGGTGCGTACTTGCTGGACCGTGGTTTTCAGCCGCAGCATTTCTTCGCGCAAGCCTCGCGCGGACGATTCCGCAGTTCGGAGAGCGGCGCGGGCAGAACGTTCTTGTGATTGTGCGAGGGATAGTTGGCGGGTGAGGTCATTGTTGCGGGTCTGTAGCTTCTCGAGAGCCAAGGTTTGTCGAGTGGATTCAGCGCGGAGAGTGCGCAGGGTGCCGGCAATGGCTTCGCGATGTTCCTGGTCGCGATCGCGCTTCAATATCAAGTCGTGCACCAGATTGATGATTTGTGCCATGGTGATTTCTTTTCCACCCTGTCCACGCGACGGGTGCGCAAATTCGATTGGCGTGCCATCACGAAGTAGACCGCGGGCGAGGAGGAGATTGTTGACATACGATGACGCCGTCTTGAGGTTGTAGGATTCCATTGCGGGGAGGAGTCGTGGAGTTGTTGTGGAGAAGGAATTTCCTCTGTTCTGGAGACGAGATAGCAGTGTTTACGTTTGTTCTAAATTAGGAATAGCGTGGTTGCCAGGTTCGGAATCGGCATTCACGGAACTTTCCGACGCCAAACCTCATTTGACCTTCTCCTCACGTGTCCATGGTCTTCCTCATCATATCCTGTCTTCGCTGTTGTAAGCATTAGAAATCGCCTCTGGCATCGATCACGCAAACCCCGGAGTTCAACTTCCTCCGCAATGCCGATCACTAAACACACCCATAGACCGACTTAGCAAAGCACACCAGCATCCTGAAATGAAGGCAACCCTTTTTCTGCCTGCAGATGCTGCCAAGGCGTGAATATCACCATCCCTGCCACCTGAGTACCGTCCTATTTTTCCTTCCTTGCTACCCTTTCTTAGATAATTCATGAAACTCTCTTCCCCTAGAAGGGATAGCATGTATAACCAATCTGAGGGCTATATTCCCTTTTAGAGCAAAATACGTGTCAAGTCTTGGGGGAAAAAAAGGGCTATCGGGCCCTTTTTCTTTTGTACCTAACTAATCCTAAAAAATAGCAAGGCATTTGATTGTGTACACCAAACCTACCATTGAAAGTTTGGGATATTCTTCCGAAACCCTCCGAGAATTACCTCACCGGGTCTACTGATTACGCAGTGTAGTAGTGTGTATATCCTTTGGCATGTATGTCGAACACCTGGTCATACTTGTGATTTGAAATCCGTTTCAGCCACATCTTCTTGTGCAAAAAACATGCAGGAAGCGGTATATATCCCATATCTTTGGCCAACGCATCTATGTCATTGCCACATTTTAACCCATTAATCTCACACATACTCCTTCAAGCTTCGATTTCACAACATCAGACTTGTTCTAATCGAAATGTCGACTCAAACCGCCCTCGTAGTCACAGAAGTGGGTCAGCCCCTTATCATGAATACCAACTGGCCCATTCCCCAACCCGGTCCAAACCAACTCCAAATTCGCGTCACCGTCGCCGGCCTCAACCCACATGACGAGAAAAGCAGGCAAATTGGCCTCTTCGTAAAGGACAACCTCCCGGGCATCATTGGCCACGACCTCGCAGGCGTAGTAACTGTTTTGGGACCCGGTGTAACTAGATTCCAGGTTGGCGATAAAGTTTTTGCCCAGAGCGCTATAGAGCCTAGTCATCTCCAGAAAGGCCTCCAGCAATTTGCTGTAGTTGACGAGCCATATACTTCCATAGTCCCGGAGGCCTTCTCGGATCATGATGCTGCTACGCTACCCACAAATATTATTGCAGGCGTAGTTGCTCTCTTCCACGAGAGTGGTCTTTCAATTCCTGCCCCCTGGTCTGGAGAAGCGAGGACATTTGACTACACAGGAAAGACCCTTCTCATAATCGGCGGTGGCAGCAACTGTGGCAGATTCGGCGTGCAATTGGCTAAGCTGGCCGGCATTGGAAATATTGTGGTCGTAGGGGGTAATGCAGAGCAACTAAAAAAATGGGGCGCAACCCATGTTTTGGATCGCCATGGAGGCGCCGATGCTGTACTAAAACGCATTCGTGATGTGGTTGGCGATGACCTCATATACGTCTACGACACCGTCAATCCGCCGGAAAGCCAAAGCCTCGGTGTAAATTCTCTCTCATTCTCCAAGAAGGGAAAGCTCGCTCGTCTTATTTGGGCTAGGGGAACACTTGATGAATCGAACATTACGACCAAAAGGGTTGGATATGAGCTTTTGAATATTATGGGGGTGTCGCATGCCACACCAGATCTTTCGAGGCCTTTTTGGGGAAATATTGGGAAGTATTTGCTTCAAGGGAGGATCACGCCCCTCGAGTATGTTGTGGTGAACGGATTGAATGTTGATAAGGTGAATGAGGTGTTAGATCGGTATCGAGATGGGAAATCAGTCACTCAAACGCACTTCCGTGTCTCCGAGTAGATACAGGAACTACCAATCAGTGAAGAAGTTCTTTACGGACTTGTTTTTTCATACTGATTCATGGTTAAGATTCAACATCACATAGCCGTGTACTACATCCAAAATATAACCTATCAAAGAAGCTAGCAAAACTCTGTTATTATAAGTTACTCACTACCACACAAGCCACCTATCTCTGGAAATCCGGAAACCCGTACAGTGAGGACCCTGGAGAGATAACACAGATACCCCAGTCAGGCCCAAATCTATCATGTTGTCATCAAGTACAGCCACCAGTAGCCAAGTCCAAGGAATCCCCAGGGCTTTTCCACAGCGGGAGTATGACCCGCCACGCTTCTCAGCCCCCCACGCTGAGTTTTTCCAGGCCTAAAAGAGAGTTTCCGCTGGAATTCTACTGTGTTCATACACCCACTCCCGTCCCGAGGAGGTTTCTCTTCTTGGAAAAATCTGGTGTTGTAAGCAGGATTGATGAGGAGAATTATCACTGTGAGATCAATGTGTTGAGGTAATTGCTTGATTGAGTGTATATCTGTACAACCGATATATATACAGGGCAGTGTTGGTTAGTCATCGGATATACACGTGACTATCTAATGAGCCCTGGGCGTACAGGTGTTGACATTGTATCCCACTCTTTGACGTCGTGAGGGAGTACAATCCATTCCTTCTTCTCCATGAAAACGAACATCTATGCCAAAAAGAGGCCATCTTATATCCTCCAATTCATTGGATGTAAGGCATTGGTGGTGCTGATATTAGCACTTGTGACGTAACCATTATTCATCTCTGTGAGCTTAATTTTGTGCTTTTGTGCTTGAAACTCCTTGGTAATCTATCGGTCATGCGGTTTCCAATTTTGATCACGCTATCGGTCCCCGCACTTGGGTGTCACTGTTGATGATGAATTTCGAGAACAAAACAGTTATGCCGTCAGTTGCTGTGTGAATATGTGCTTAATGATCGCTTTTAGGTTATTTTTGAGTCCTCAATATTTGAGTAGGAGTATTTGAGGAAAGAGTTAGCCATTGAAAGAGTTAAACAACGTTCAAGTATACAAATAAGAGCACGGTCGAACGATCCAGTCATCTTGAAGGCTAGTGTGCAAACTGTTGTGGCAGTTACACTAAATCACATGCGGAAGCAATTCTAGATAACTACAACCAATAGCTACCAGTGAAAGTATATAAAAAGTAGATACATGATGTAATTCTCGTTGAAATAGCTAAATGATTCCTTCAAAATTTCCCAATATTCGTGTGTGGGGAGTTGATACATTCAATTTCTAGATCACGGAGTGGATATCTTAGTCCACAACAGCTTTTCAGATTTCCATAACTTAGGGTGGCAGTCTCTTAGGCCCCATGGTCTTACTATTCCATTTGGGCTTTGATTTCGTTTGATCTCCTTTTCTATAATTGTCCCTTATCGATATATAGCGTTTAACATAGACCGGTTTACCAGAATCGAGGTAAGACTTTACTTGAGTTCCAGGAAACTGGGGATTCCACTACCATCACTAACGCTTACCTACAAAATCTAGGGAAATAACTCTGAAATTTATATGAAGAATCGCAAACAACCGAAGTTGGTTCAAAAAAGTTAAATATGGGGTTTGGCATTGAAAGATATTGTTGTGAATACTATATGAGTGCTATGATGATTGATACATTTCTCCTACAAAGCCGCTGCCTAGTCATAATTTACTTTGTAGGGAGTAGGTACGAGAGGTAGAATTTTCTAAGGCAGGTTCTAGCAATCTCAAACTAGAAACCTTATCTCACCACTCACCTTCGAGTTTCTTTGGTTTAAGAGATGTTTGAACCTTAAATCTGAAGGAAGGATATCAGAAGAACACCAAATTACTAGTATTTTATTTGGTGATCTGGAGGATGATATCGATTCACTCATGATATTTGCGTCTAGCCAATGTATCAGGATATTCCCCGAATGTGAACCGAGTTAGAACCGTCGAGTATCAGCGAAGGAAATATGGAGGACCCACTATTGAAATAGCATGTCAGCATTCCAAAAGACAAACACTTTTGCTCTAGTACCATTTGAACTGAGAATGAGTTAGACTGAATATTTTTAGAAAAAGATAGAAGTGAGAATCCAGCTAATAATAATATCATCTTTGTTAATTCCCGACATTTGGCTATACCTGATGTTTTGAAAGTATAGCTTTTCTTACACTTGATAATATGGCGTATTAGCATTTGTGGAACCATGTTGAGTCAGATTTTGCCACTCATATGTCATTGGGAGAGTAGAACTAGGGGTCCTTTACATATACACTACAGCCTTTTCATGTTCCATGTACATCATCCCTAGATGTAGCATCACTACGAGGTAGTTCATTTTGGGCCAATAGCACCACGCCATTTACACTTCTTAGTGTTGGTAAATGAGACCCCGGGCTACAGAGAATGGTTCACCGTGTTTAAGAAATTTTGTCATTATCAACGGTAATATACTGCTCAGGATAGTCCTAGTATGGAATACCTTGATACGTCAGTACCCAAACAAGTGATCTGCGAGTATCAGGAGCTTCTTGCATCCGATATGGTGCTACTGCATGCGCTAGAGAGCTCGGCCAATGGGTACAGATAAAGATTTTAAAAGATCCTGCAACTGCCATAAACTACTATCTTGACTAGTAGCAATGTCACTTTAGCCCCATTAAATACTAAAACTAACTAAAAATAAGGTGTAATGGTGTTGGCTTACCACATTGAATAATAGTTGATAAACTATTGATTTCTATAACATCTTATTTCATTACGAGGCATTGAAGATATGGACACCATTTGAGGTAGAGTTCGAATGGCACTGTACTGATGTCAAGTGCGGTTGTATACAATTATGGAGCGAGCAATAAGTCTTTTGTCTAAATGTGTAATGGAGTATGCGGATAATGCGTTCCTATGCCAAAGTAATAACTATAATTTGGGACTAACGCGAAATACCAATACAAAACGAAGTACCTGGCCACACTACCCGTACACCCCATATGATTGTGAGGATAACACAGAAGAAAATGGAGGATATTAAATGCACTGTTGACTTCAATCCTTTTCCATTTCGAGCTGTGAAATCATGTATGGAGAGATGCAGCCGCAACCCAAAAGTCTGTTTTAGGAGATACGACGATAACTTGTAGCATATTGAAACTCAGGTCGCATCTCGGGCAATACCAATATTTACTTCTTCCTGAAATTCTGGAAACCTAAGTGTTCTTGCTTAGTTATGAGGTAGTCGTGGAGATCAGAGGCACTTACAAGTCAAGGAATTGAGGGCCAACAGTCCAGTTCGAAAGGTTTCGAATGTGCTTTTCAAAAATTGGATTCACCATGAACTCCGAATCTGAAAGGACAAGTAGAGTATCTGAGGCCTCATACGGCCAATTGATGGAAATAGTCTGATTGCAAACTGCCTTGAAGTAGTTGTGCTTATCATGATATTCACTATGTCGACAAATTCTCTCTCTTGCCTTGGGCCTGTAAGACGTTAACAGGGCCACAATTATAGCCAAGGGTACTTGTATACGAACCAAGGGAACGTGTCTAACCATGCAGGATGAGACGTCACAAGTTGGGCGGGAACTGGCCTGAGGAACTCTGGCAGAGCATCGTAATTTTGCTCAGTGGGTGATATTTGCCACTTCTAATCATTAGCGCGGTCCGAAATCTCTATTGGAATACTGAATTACCCTAATCATCAGGCACATGACAAACATGATGGCAATCTTACATAATTAGCTAGAGCTCTAAACTTATACCTGATAACTTTACCTGCTCTGGAAGGGTCGGAACAGTTTGTACATAAATTACGTCCTGCTGGGATGAATAGTCGTCCTTGTATAACCTGGTTAATGGCACTAACCTTTACTATTCTAGAAGTCACTGGTTGAACATCAGGTGGCCCCTCGGGGTTCAGCAGAAGGTTCACACTTGGGAACCTAGCGTTCGAAAATTCAAATGTGTTCCCCCCATTTTTCATGCCTGTTCTGCTTGATCTTATAAGATCCAACAATATCTTATCTAAGCGACATGTTGGTTCTAAATGCTTAGGAAGAGCCTCCCACACCGGAATAGATTGTTGATCCAAATACGTCCCTCCAGAGGGATGATGCCAGAGAGAGCTTGTCTGTAAATTGCTATCGGTAAAAGTCGTCGAGGAGAATAAATCTGCCCATTGAATCGGATCTATTGTTAAAGAATTAGCGGATGGCAAATGAACTTCAGGGCAATAGCTCAAATGAGAAGTGCGCGTACCAATTCCGGTGTCGGAATTTCTGATAAATGTGTTAGTATTGCTCATACTGTTCCAGAAATTGTGATTTCTAGGACGAGAAGGGCTGGTATTTCCTGAAACATTATAGCGTGAAGAGACGGAGCAGCTTTGTGCATCGTTTACGCAATGCCGAGGTTGAACCTCAGCGCCCGTCGCCGATGTATTTATCAATTGTTGCGTCAGCTGGACCACTTGAGCCTCGAGATCCTGGATACGTGCTTTGGTTCGAGCGCTGGGATCCCATTAATCCCCAATCATCACAATAAACACTACCTTACCGCAATTGTCTTTGACCTTCCCGATCAAGCTCCCGCTTCCTCCTAAGTTGATCTGGCCTGAGAAATGATGTGCTTCGATTTCTTTTCTTCTCCTCAGGAAATGATTCATTCTTGGCCGAACTCGAATCTGCCATGCCTAGAGTTATGATGATAGTGGAATTCAGGAGAGTTGTTGTTGCGTGCTTGACTGATGCCTCGGTATGTACTATTTCGTGATTGGAAACTGGTGGTATTAACGAGTTCAGAAAAGCGGAGCCCCAAAATTTCAGGGAGTTGACGTCTCTGAATCAGGGTCTGGACATATTGCTAACTGGAGAAATATTTCTAGGTTTTCTGGCCAGGCTATTGCGCGGACAGAAGAAACAGAAATTAGAATTGCGGGGAAAGGGGCTAACGAGTAACGGTAATGGCAGATCTTCGGTACCAGAAAAGGTTTAGTTTGATATCATTGTTCCCCAGAGGTGGCGGGTCACGGTGCACGGATGTCTTGAGAGCGCTACGTGAATATTCATTTGGGGTAATGTTTTCAGGCTTACAAAGTCTTTATGTGCGTCTTATAAATGGATGGTTGGTTTTTGTGGCCATGAACTATCCCATTATAGGGCTACTTTGCGAGAGGTTGATCTACTTTTCTTTTCTCGTGTAAGGCAGCACTTATGCATTGTGTCAAAACCGTAACTATATCATCGTTATTTTAAAGCTAATCAAGGCAGATGATCATGGCGCCTTTTGTTTGAGCAATTGTGCAGCGTCCAAAGATCACAAGAACAGATGGTCTTGGAATATCTTCGTAGAGCCCGAAAAAATGAACTACATTCCAATGTACACTCACTTTTAGGGGTCTTGAAGTTTTAGATGGCAATGTAATGACGTATTCCCAAGGAGGTCTCGTGCTGGAAGCGTATAGATTTTGCATAAATAGGCAAGAATCGCAGAGTAGTCTGCATTGACTGATAGAAAAATCCCTTCTAATACAATAAACTAACTAGCTGACTAAGTACACTACAATTTGGTCCACAGGTATACAAAACTTTGCGTTTGCGGATTGCAGGCGACACGGGAGTCCATACGGGGTTTGTAGGTTTGATTGAATATTTACTTCAATTGTAGATCTCTATTTCTTCGTCACATCTGCATATGATTAGCTCTTCGTTATATCCATCGCAAAGATTCACTATTGTTAAAGCGTGACATGTGTGAAATTTGAAACTTACTGAATTGGAAATGAATGATGTCTCCATCTTGAACAACCTGAAGAACTTAATATTAGACACGGAAAGTGATTCGAAATATAGGACTTACATAAGTCTTTCCTTCTTGCCTGTACTTCCCAGCCGCCTTGATTGGCCCCATAGACTTCCCGCCTTCACACAGGTCGTGGAAATCCTGGAACGCAACCACTTCGGCTTTGATAAACCCTTTCTCAAAGTCTCCATGGATGACTCCGGCAGCTTGCGGGGCCAAACACCCCTTCTGAATAGTCCAGCACCTTATTTCCTTTTCCCCAGCTGCAAAGAAATCAGCATAAATACCTTCAAAAGATGGAGTATGAGTAATAAAGAAACGAACCTGTAAAATAATACTGTAAACTGAGCTTCGTAAACCCTTCAGTGACAATTTTATTTAGCTTAGATTTCACCTTGCTATCCCTGAGAAACTCCTCTAGCACGACTGGGTCGTCCTTCGCTGCATGGTACTTTTGTTCAAACTCAACTGAAAAAGGAATGACATCCCGGGGCACACCACCGTGCTCGGTCACCCACTTAGCAATGAGCGGAAGGTACTTGCATTTCTGGCGGAGGTAGTCCTTCATCGTCAGATTGACAAGGTAGATGGTTGGCTTCGTTGTGATGAGTTGGATCTTCTCATTGATAAGCGCGATTTCAGCTGGGGTCCAGCTTCCATCTCGCACTGGCTGATTCTTTTCCAACATCTGTTATCCAAGTTGAATCAGTTTCAAGCTTACGAACTTTTATCAAACATGGATCGACTTACGGCCTTGATCTTTGTTGTGGTCTCGGTGAATAGAGGAAGCATCTTGTACTTCCCACCTGCCTTTCTCACGATTGCTTCCTCGGCAATGATTGTCTTCTGGAGAATGTCTGTGGTAATTAGTCGAGTTGGTAAGCGATTTGAATACCCCACTAACCAAGATCCTTTAGACACAGTTCGCTCTGAATTGTATCTGCATGATACACGGATTAAATTCCATCATGTGGACTACCGAATGGAAGAAAGGGACTGACTCAAGTCCCGGACAGGGTCAATCGAGTCGTCGACATGCAAAACCTCATCGTTATCGAATGCCCTATTGCAAGGTTAGGAAAAGAATGAAGAAGCCGCAGAAAAATGTGTTTCAAGAGAAATACTCCTACCTAACAATGTGGAACATGCCATCTACGGCCTGGATGTGGGACAGGAAGGCGTTTCCAAGACCTTCTCCTTGTGAAGCACCCTTGATAAGACCAGCAATATCCGTTACTTGTAGGTAGGCTGGATACATGGATGGCGGCTTCCAGAGGTCGCATAGAAAGTCCTACCATTTCCTTAATCTGAAGTTCTGTTGCTAGAAATAAGATGTGGGGTCTAATAGCGTTGAGACGTACATATCTGGCATCCGGTACAGCGCATCTTGCTTCATTTGGCTCAATAGTGCAAAACGGGTAATTCTCTGCTGCAGCACTCTGCTCAGTTAAGAGATTGAACAGACTAGACTTTCCCACATTGGGTAGACCAATGCATCCCATCTTCAGGTTCTTACGAACACGACCAAAAGCGATGACATTATTCTTGACATCCTCGGTAACTTTCTTAGGAGGCATGCTAAAATCTGGGGGATTTGTTGATTCTCGAGCGTGGTATCTGATGGCACGGTATCTCACTAAGGTGGTCAGAGATTTCAGGTTGATTGTGGTACCATGAGAAGAATCTCGCTTACCAAAAAAACACGCCACTTTCCAATCCATCCTTTCCCTCTTAGGACAACCATAATTAAACTTCCTGAATAGCTATGTAAGCTGACTGTGGTCTCTATTTAATGGCAAACAACAATCTTTGCTCCTATCCTATCCTGTGCTGTGGTATCATGGGTAAGTAGTATATATTATTGTTACGATCCAGGATTCCACGAAGCCTGCGAACTCACAGTGTAAGGACCCAGCTCAACACCA